>NW_020769745.1:11446-22014 GCF_900518735.1 Pseudonaja textilis | reverse complement strand
ATCGGTCCCCTGAGGTAACTGGAGATCATCCAGCCCAACCCCTTCTCACTACTCCTGCCCTATGTCCTTTGGCCGGTCTAATCGCTGTCTGCGAACGTGCAAAGAGCCCCCTCTCCTCGGTGTCATTCCTAACCCTAACCCTGACACCCCCCGCTCCCCATGCCAGTCCTGGACTCCAGCTCCCATCGTCCTTGGCAGCCCCTATGGCACTACAACTGCCTTCACCACCAAACCGCCGCAAAGGGCCCAGTTGGAGCATTACGGGCCCTGCCCTCTCCGGCTGCAGGCGTGGGAAGGGGCTGCATCTTCTTTTGGGGAGAGGGGCTTTTGGGGACCACCCAGGACCTGCTTCCTCTGAGCTCCAACCCCCTTGAGGCTGGTGGTCGAAGGCACTCTGTGCATGCTCAGAAGGTCTTCCACATGCCCTGGCCGGCCCTCCTAAACCCACACGGCCACCGCTCCACTTACCAGACCCCCCTTCGGTCCGTGGGGGCCGTCCACGCCACGCACGCCCTGCCGAGGGAGAGAGAGAGAGGCCAGGGTCAGGGGTCAGGGGTCAGGGGTCAGCAGCATGGTTGGGGGCACGGCGGTCCCTCCTCCCCAACACTTACCTGGGGCCCTGGGATGCCCGGGGGCCCTTTGGGGCCAAGCAACCCTCTCGGTCCCTGCGAAGGAAAGGCAGGATGGGCGGGTGGAGGCTTTGGGGGGGCTGACCGTGCCCCCCCAATCGTTGCCTCTGGGGAACCCCAAAGAACCCAGGTGTGTGTGGGGGGGTCTTTAAACGCCCCCTCTCCAGGCAAACCCCCGGAGAGACCACGACCGGCTGCCTCCTCCCCTCCCACGTCGGGGACGCTACACACCGTTTCTCCTGGGAGTCCGCGGGGACCGATCTCTCCATCGTCTCCCTGCGGTGGGTGGGAAGGGGGGAGAAGAGAAGAGCGTCTGCAAGGGGGGAGATCGGCTTCCATTTTTTTAAAATCTCCCCCTCCCCCCCCTTGTTTCTGTTCATGGAGGCAGGTGGAACCCCCTCCCCCCTTGAGGACCACCCCCGGGTCTGCCTGAAAGCTCAAAAGTGGCTAGTCCTCAAGGTGGGGGGCGTTTTCTTTAGCACTCCCTCCCGCTCCTCCCTCCGCTCCCCTCACGGGCCTTACCTGCTCGCCGTCTTCACCGGGGGGTCCAGGGACACCTTGTGCTCCGGGATCCCCCTGCCGAGGACGGAAACAGCACAGTGACGGGTCCGCCAAGGTGGGAGGGCCTCAGGCAATGTGCCCCCCGACCCACCCTCCTCCCGCCAACCCTCCTCCCCAGTCATTTATTTTTAGTTATTTATTTGATTTGTCAGTCGCTTACAAGATAACAGGTATAAGTATATACATAGTTATGAATACATGAAATGGGTGCATGTAAGAAATTTACACGGCGCAGGACGGGGTGAGTGCGGAGGGCCGGGCCGGGACCTGCCCCGTCCCCTCCCAGCTGTGGCGTCTTCTCTCCCTGCTCCCCTGGCCACGGAGTTGGGGTGGGGGGGACGGTTTTGGGGAGCTTCCTGCCAAATGGGAAATGCCTTATATGGGGTTTGCACCCCGGCTTGGAGGGCTGAGCTGCCCCCCTTTTTATTTTTTTCCTCCGTGGAATAAATACCAGAAAGTGATATATTTTTTTTTCCTGCAGTGCACCAATATTTTCCTGCAGTGCGCCACCTGGAGGTTGTGCGCCGCCATTGCAGGCTCCTCAGAGGCTGCCTGTCGGCTTGGTGGGGTTTTTTAATTTTATTTATTTACTTTTGTCAATTGTCAATCTCTTACAAGAGAATAGGTATAAGTAAAAAACATAGTTATGAATACATGGATGCATATAAGAAAAATCAAAGAAACAATAGGACAGGGATGGTAGGCACATTGGTGCGCTTATGCACACCCCCTACGGACCTCTTAAGAAAGGCGTGAGGTCAATAGTAGACAGTCTAAGGTTAAAGTTTTTGGGGTTTGGGGAAGAAACCACAGAGTCAGGTAGAGTATTCCAGATATTGACCACTCTGTTGATAAAGTCGTATTTCCTGCTATCAAGTTTGCTGTGGTTAACCTTGAGTTTGTATCTATTGTGTGCTCTTGTGTTGTTATGGTTGAAGCTGAACTATTCATTGACAGGTAGGACATTGCAATGTATGATTTTATATACTATACTTAGATCGGACCGAAGGTGGCGTAGTTGTAGGTTTTCTAGGTCTAGAATTTCAAGTCTGGTGGCATAAGGTATTCTACAACGAGTAGAGGAGTGGAGAACTCTTCTTGTGAAATATTCCTGGACTTTCTCAACTGTGTTAATATCAGATATCTAATGTGGGTTCCAGACTGATGAGCTGTATTCGAGTGTTGGTCTAGCAAATGTTTTGTATGCTCTAGTTAGTAGTGCGATATTACCAGAGGAAAAGCTATGCAGGATTAGGTTAACAATTCTTAATGCCTTTTGGGCTATGTAGTTACAGTGGGCTCTAGCACTTTGGTCATTAGAGATGAGTATTCCAAGGTCCTTGACGGAGTTTGGATCATCAACAAGGTCTTGACTATTGAGCTTGTATTTTATTTTCTGATATTTTTTTTTTGCCAATATGTGAGACAGAGCATTTATTAGTTGAGATTTGAAGTTGCCATTTGATTGACTCACCCGGTATCCTTTGTCCCCCGGGAGGCCGGGCAGCCCGTCGAAACCCCGGTCGCCCTGCAGGAGGAGAGCGTGAGAAAAGTGGGGGAAAGCCAGCAGATGTGGGGCTCAGAGGCCCCAGGGACCCCCCAAGGGGGGGGGACACAAAGAGACGCACCCCAGACGCCCCACTGTGTGGGGCATGGGGGGAGGATCCCCACCATTGTGCATCGGGGCAGGGCCAACCGAGAACGGGGAGGGGTCCCTCAAGGGAAGCCCCCACCCACCCACAGATGGCAGTGAGGAGGGGTGGGAAGGCCAGAGTGCTTGGCTGCAAGGCCAGCACTGTCTTTGTGCAGAAGATGGGGACCGGGGGAGCTGGGTTCGAGTCCTACTCCCCCCCACCCTTGTGGAAGCGGAGCCCTTACCTTGAGGCCGGATTCCCCAGGCATCCCCCGTGCGCCATCTGCACCAGCCCTGCCCTGGAGACACACAGAGGGGGGGTCAGAAGGAAGGGGGGGTCCTCCCCTTCCACTACGCGACTCCCCCTCCTCCCTGTTATGTTGTGATTGTTAACAAATTTTGTTCCCCTTCCGCAAAACAACAAAAAGGTGGACTTACACGACGGCCGGGCTTCCCTGGGGGGCCACTCAGTCCCTGTTGTCCCTGGGGCCCCTGGAGAGGGAAAGAGAGAGAGTCCAGGATTTAGTGGCGCAAAAAATGGGGTGAGCTACTGGGGGGCTGGCAAAGTCATCTAGCCCAGGGGTCGCCAACCTTTTGGACCTCAGGGACCCCCAAAATCATAATTTTAGATCCCAGGGACCACTAACCGGTTCTACGGGTGTGGCCTAATTTGTGGGTGTGGCTTGGTGGCCATGTGACTGGCTGGGCATGGCTTGTATGTAAATATTATAAGTATTTATATAATTGAATTTTTTTATTTAAAAAAAGAGCAACTTTTACCCAAAATCAGGCAAAGCGGGCAGGCAGATTGAGTTGCTCCCAGAATCATTCAGTGATCTATTTATCTGCCATCGGCTAGCTCAGTTTGTCACATAAAAATTGCTTGCAAGCAAACTCACAAAATTAACTCACACCATGTATGTAAATATTGAATTTTTATATATATATATAAAAAAGAGCAACTTATACCCAAAATCAGGCAAAGCAGGCAGGCAGATTGAGTTGCTCACAGAATCACAGATTCATTCAGTGATCTATCTATCTGCCATCGGCTAGCTCAGTCTGTCCCATAAAATTTGCTTGAAAGCAAACTCACTAAATTTGCTAGCAAGTGAACTCACAAAATTAACTCACACCATGTACGTAAATATTGAATTTATATATGTATGTATGTATGTATGTATTTTTGTATGTATGTATGTATGTAAAAGAGCAACTTACACCCAAAATCAGGCAAAGCAGGCAGGCAGATTGAGTTGCTCACAGAATCACAGATTCATTCAGTGATCTATCTATCTGCCATCGGCTAGCTCAGTCTGTCACATAAAATTTGCTTGCAAGCAAACTCACAAAATTAGCTCACACCATGTATGTAAATATTAATTTTTTTTATAAAAATAGAGCAACTTTTACCCCGAAGCAGGCAAGCAGATTGAGTTGCTCCCAGAATCGTTCAGTGATCTATCTATCTGCCATCGGCTAGCTCAGTCTCTCAAATTTGCCTGCCACGAGTTTGCACTGAATAATAGAAGCTTCAGTCCTAAGGGAGGTTTGGCTGTGCTTAAAAGCAGAGGCAAAGATCTAAAGACTAGCTAGAAAGAATCATTCAGTGGTCTATCTATCTGCCATCGGCTAGCTCAGTCTGTCCCATAAAATTTGCTTGCCCTGAGTCTGCACTGAATAATAGGACCTTCAGTCCTAAGGGAGGTTCGGCTGCGCTTAAAAGCCGAGCGGAAGATCTAAAGACTAGCTAGAAAGCAAGAAATCCAACCATTTCCTGCTTCCTAGCTAATCTAAATCTCCCGGCACAGCAGAACAGCTGATGGTCCAAAAAATAGCAATTTAGCGGGCAAGTTTGCCGGGTAAGGAGTGAGTGGGCGGGGAGGGTTCCCGGGGGCCATGTGGGCGGCGCAGCCTTGTGTTTCTGCGCAGCCTGGATTAATTGCTTTTGTGGGGGGGCTTCTCTGGGGGTGAGATTTCTCTGCGGCCCACCAAAATTTTCTCACGGCCCACCAGTTGGCAACCGCTGATCTAGCCCCCCACTTCTAGGAGCTGAACTAGAATGGGGGGGCCCGCATTGACAGCTGCACAGGGGCCCTAACAGAGTGGGGAGCAGAACACGATCGGTTGCTCCAGAGACCAAGGGGGCATGGGGGGGGGATGCGACCCATAAGTCAACCCAACTTACCTGGGGGCCAAAATCTCCGGCTTCCCCCTTCACGCCGGGGCTTCCAGCTTGGCCCTAGGAGAGAGGAAGCATGAGGGTGGTGGTGGCAGGCGGGCCCCTGGGTAGGGAAGGGCCCAACCCAGCAAGCAGCCTTCGCCAGCCAGGGGCCCTCCAGAGGCCAAAACGCCGAAAGGACCCCAAAGGCCCCTGTCCCCATATCCAGCCCCCCCATCACACTTACCACGGCTCCTGGGTGGCCGGTGTAGCCCATCGGTCCTGGGGGGCCACGCAAGGCCAGCTGTGGCAAGGAAGGAAAGGGGTCACCCCAAGCAGAGACCCCTCCCCAGAGACCCTGGAGCATCAGGCGTTGGGCTTGAAGGGGGGGGCGCTTCTGTCACCCCATCCCCTTCACACAACACCGTTAACTAGGTTCCTTGCACAACCCACCAATCCAGGTTAGTTCGAACCTTGGCTGGTTTCGGGCTTCCCTGTCTGATCCCCCCCTCCAAAAGACAAGAAAAAAGGGGGTTGCCCACTTCCCCCAGGTACAACACCTGGCTGGCCAGAGACCCCACAGATTCTCTCGGCTGCTCACCCATCCTCCAGAAAAGGGGAGCCCGGCTGTGTTTACATCGGGTGGGGCATCCAGAGGCTCAAAAGCAGGGGCCCCGGATCGTGGGGGTTCCCCAATAACAGATACTTGTTTTGCTGTCCCGAATTCTTCTGGTTCCCGTCTCCCCCTCCCAGCCCCTACCCCAAAAAAGGCAGGAAGGAGGCCGGCTGGACTCACCCGGGCCTGCTGCAGGAACGCCTGGGCCTGAGCCTCCTGGGCCATCGCGACGGGCCCCTTCTGGCCCCCTGCGGGGCTCCCAAAACGGAACTGCGGTCAGGAGGGGAGAGAATCAAGCGAGTCTCGCAGGAGGAGAGACCCAAAAGGGCCAACAGCTGCTTCCGCCCGGATTCAGGGACAGAACCGGGGCCCCCCGCCGGACACCCCTAACCCTCCCGGCATGTCCCAGCTCCAGCCACCAGATTTTCCTGACTCACCGGAAGCATCATGGAGGTTCCGGGGGGCCCCGGACGTCCGTCGGATCCCGGGAATCCGGCCCGTCCAGGGGGACCCTGCGAAGGAGGCAAGAGAAGCTTCCGGAACATGCAAACACACAGCATCCCCTTCCCCCACACCTCCGGGCCCAACTTCGCTCCGATCCCTGGCCGTGACCCATGGGGGAAAGAGTCCTCCTTGAGCAGGAGTGTCAATTCCAGCCTTCCTTCGGCAACACGGTGCCCTCCGTGTTAGCCGGACTACAACTCCCATCATCCCCCCTGAAGCCTGGAATTCAGCACCGCTGGAAGTCAGCCGGGGGGGGGATGTCGGGGAGCAGGCAGCTCTTCACCCATACAGAAAAGTCCTCAGGCTCCTTCCAGGTGACCTACTCGCGGCGGGGAGGGAAGCCCCATACAACCTTATTGAATTACTGGACTGGGAAAAGGCTGCCTTGGTCCATGCGCAGAGCGCTGCCTTCCCCTCTGACTCGGGAACGATTGGCGTTGCAGCAGCGGGGGTGCGATTCAACCAGCGTAACAGCCGGTTCGGTGAGCGCGTGCTTCGCCCAAACTGATAAAAATCCCACCGCTGCATTGCAGTGATGCCAAGAGACGGAATCAGGGAGGCCTGGTGAGCCGCGGCAGGAGAACTCTGCACGTGCTCCGGAGCAGCAGAGGCACCTGCCCAGCAGAACATGCACAGGCCCCCAGCCCATCCTGACTCCCTGCCTGCCCCTTTCGAGAGACCCTCCCCTCCCCCAACAGAGAGGCTGCCCCACTCACCCGCTCTCCGGGGTCGCCGGGAGGTCCGGGCGTCCCCTGGGCACCGGGCGGCCCGCTCATGCCCTGCAGAGGAGAAGGCATCTCTTCAGCCATTTCTATTCTGACTGGGCTTCTCCCATCAGCACAAGGCCGAACCCTCCTCCCGATAAACCCCTTTTATTGGATTTACAACAAATTTCCTCTCCGGCAAAGTCCCGGCCAACGGTCTTTCACGAGATAATTCCCAATTACAGACCTTTATCAGGCTTGGAGAATTGCCAGGCCGACGTCTTTCAGACGCCGCACTACTTGGTAAGCGTGCCGGAGTGAACTAATTGTCTCCTGCAAAGCCCCGCTCCCCCTTCGCTCCTCTTTTATACTCTAGGGCAGGGGTCCCCAACCACCGGGCCGCGGACCGGTACCGGTCCGTGGAACATTTTTTACCGGGCCGCCGGTTTGCTGGGTGCCGCCATCTTGTTTTGATGAGAAAGTGCTTCCGGGTGAGCTTTTCCGGTTGGAAAGCGGCGTTTGGGTCCTGAAGGAATCCTCGCGCCTTAGTTTCATCGAAGGGGGTAGGCAGCTTCGAACGAAACTAAGGCGCAAGGATTCTTTCAGCACCCAAGGCAAGGCGAGCCGAGCGACCGTCGCGAAGCCGTCGCGAAGCCCATTGACACGGGTACAAAGGAGGAGTTGAAGGTGGCGGGGAGAAGCGGGGGACGGCTGGCTGGCTGGCCGGTCGCTCGGCTCGCCTTGCCTTGGTCGTGGGTCCTGATGCCGGTACCGGGCCGCGGATCATTTTGTGATGCCGGTACCGGGCCATGGCACAAAAAAGGTTGGGGGCCACTGCTCTAGGGGAGGGAGCCCTTCACCGTCCACCTCTGCCTTTACTCCCGAGTCGGCCCTTGTTCCTTAGCTGTTCCCTTCTTCTGGCAGCTCTGTGCATGCGCGCACTGGGAACAGGCTCCAGCTGTTCTTCTTCCCCACTGATTTCCTGATAAACGTCGGATGGCCCTGGCCCCATCTCTGCCTCTGACACAGAGCCCTCTTCAGAGCCTTCCAAAGACTCCAGGACCCATGTTCCCCCCCCCCACGACCTCCTCACTGTCTGAGTCTGCTGGCAGCTTTGCTGACCACCGTCGGCCCACAACAGTCTCTGCCCCACCTGTGCCAGCCCGCCCAGCACCGAGCGCCGGCCGCTCTTACCCGGGGTCCTTCGGGGCCAGGGCGGCCCGGCACAATCATCCCCTATGGAAGAAAAAGGAGGTCAGGTGGGTGAAAAAAATGACACCCCCCCCCTTGTTGTCCAGGAAGGTGGGCACAGGGAGCCAATTGCCAGAGGTTGGCATGGCTCAGGACAAAACAGGCCATTGGGGATGATTTAGAGTGGGCCCTGATCTCACCAGGAAGAGAGGGAGGGAAACCCAGAATTAGGGAGAGGGGCAGGAAGGGATGTTGATCTTGACCTTTGACCCCCCCCTGCAGTGACCGGGCACAATTAGACACTAACCTCTCCCCTCCCCGCATGGCTTGGACTTCATTTAGCAATGGTGGTATGCTCCCCGGTTTGGACCGGTTGGGCCGAACCGATAGTTAAAAACAGCTGAGAGGATAAAAGACCGAAAAGCGCCTGGGTGGGCGGAGGGTTTCTTAATCCTCTCAGCTGATTGGCTTGTCAGGGGTGCATGTATTAGGGGTGTGTGCATGCCTACACGTGCACACATGATCACCCACCGTACTGGTAGCAACTAAGATAGGTTCCCACTACCGTCATTCAGTACTGTCTTCCACAACATTGGGTGCTGGAAGATGGGTGGACTTCAACTCCCAGAATTCCCCAGTCATCTGGCTGGGGAATTCTGGGAGTTGAAGTCCACCCATCTTCCAGCACCCAACGTTGAGAAATATCAATTGTCAGAGGATTCCAGCAGTTACTCCAATGAGCCTCGAGCCACCCTCCCAAAACTAAAAATGATTTATTTGACGTTAACATTCTACGTCCGGCACTAACCTGGGCGCAGCCAACTCTGAGATACGTAATTCACTGTCACCCTCGATCCTGCTTTTCCCCCCCTCACCCCTCTGGGTGTATCATCCAATGAAAAAAAAAAACATCCAGAGCCCAGAGTCATCAATCATGTTCGCCAATTAGATTTTTACGGGGCAGAAACTTCGGTCATCTAATCAGTCTTTGAAGAAAATATGAACGGAATGTACTTTCGATTCCACACTGCCACCTGCTCGTCTTTCTGTTGTCAACTATAAAACGTGTATACAAAATGTTGTATGACTCGACATTGCTTTTGAGTGCACGGAAGCCAATTTGCTCGGTGTCTCCTGAGCGCAATCCCCCCCAAAACTCCCACCAGCCCAGCACTGGGATCGCCTGATGGCCGCTCATCCCGGCCCCCTAAAGCCCAGGATTTGCAGGATCTCCTTTCTCATCAGCCCCGGCTGCCATATGGGGGGGGGGCGGGTTGTCCAGACAACATCCAGACTGCTGGTCACTTTTGTCCCTCTCCCAGGTGTGTGTGTGTGGGGGGGGGCTTTTGTGGGGAAGGGGGAGAAACTGGCCTTTCTGGGGTCACAAAACGGGACAGGGGAAAAAAAAGGGACAAAGCTGGAATTGTGGACGTGGAAGGGAGCGGAGTCAACGTTTCGGGACGTCCACCCCACAACCCCCTTCCTTCCCTCCCCACTCCACCCCACACACAAACAAACCGACAACCACAGAAACTTACAGGTTCAAAGACGGCCGCTTCCCCTTTCTCTCCCTTCAGGCCTCGGGCTCCGAGCACCGCCTGGGGGTTGCACACATGTAGCCACAAGAAGGAGATTGTCAGCATTGCGTTGGCTGTAGTAGCACGCGCACCCAAAGAGACAGCACCACCCAAACAGACAACACGCACGACGAATGCCAAGGCAATGCCCCTCCTTCTGCCACGGGCGAAGCCATCTCAGTGGCACAGGGAATGGGGTTTCAATCGTCAGAAGCTCAACTCCTGGGCAGGGAGGGTGGAGTAGATGGTCTCCAGGGCCCCTGCTAGCCCTTGCCTTCTAGGGTTCTTTATAAGGAGCAAGGTGTATGACCTCTGTCTTATTTAAACTTCCCGTTGAGGCTTATTTTAACCCCCCTTGGCTTTGGGGAAGCTGCCAAAATGGACTAGAATAACAGAGCTGGAAGGGACCTTGGAGGTCTTCTAGTCTAACCCCCTGCCTAGGCAGGAAGCCCTACACCCCTTCAGACAAAGGGTTATCCAACATCTGCTTAAAAGCTTCCAGTGTTGGAGTATTCACAACTTCTGGAGTCAAGTTGTTCCACTGTCCTGACTGCCGGAAAATTCCTCCGTAGTCCTAAATTGTTTTTCTCCTTGATGAGTTTCCACCCGTTGCTTCTTGTCCTTCAGGGGCTTTCGGAGAGTAGCTTGACTCCCTCTTCTTTGGGGCAGCCCCTGAAGTCCCTACGTTCGCGGAGATAGCGAAAGGCAGCTGATAAAAGCTACGGGTCCCTGGAAAGGCCCTTTGAGCCAAGGGACTGGATTCAGTGGACAAGTCATTCACGACCAACGTGGGAATGGCAACCCGTTGGGCGTTCGGATGTAGAAAACCGGGAGGCAGTGAGTTCTAGTTCTGCCTTGGGCACCCAAGCCAGCTGGGAAACCTTGGGCCAGTCACTCCCTCGTGGCCCGAGGAAGGAGGCAATGTCAAAGCTCTTCTGGGGGATTAGGGAGGGGAAAGCTTGCCCCACAAAAAAACCCCGCAGGGGTTATAA
>NW_020769744.1:48136-74541 GCF_900518735.1 Pseudonaja textilis | reverse complement strand
AAAGCAGATTGAGGCAGAAATAAAAATATTCTCCATTTCCATCAGAAAAACTACACAATTCTTCTCCTTCCACAGCAGTTGGGAGACAAAGGAAAAAAAATAAGAGATTTAGAACTGGAAAAAGTAGAGCATGTGGAATTCAAGAACACAACATACAAAAAAGTCTAGGGAGATTATTTATCCATTCAGAAAAAGAGGAAAATATCTGGAAGTAAGTGGGGAGGAAAAGATGAATTGGACGGGTACATAGAGCAGACAGTAATACTTGTGTTGCTCTGGGAGGAAGAAAGGGGCTTAAATCAAAGCACCACTAAACAAGAGATCACACATATTTTTCACCTTCTCGGGAATATCAGTGGTGGAAAAGCTCTGCCTATAATGGAAAAAGCAGACTTCAAATTGCAAGTGATTATGGAGGGAAGAATCCACTGCGGAGAAAAGCACATACCTCTGAGGACTGATAGCAAGGAGAAGCTATATGATTGTCCAGATTGTGGGAAACATTTCATTGGATATTCCCACCTTGTAAGGCACCTGAGGACTCATGCAGGAAAGAAAACTTTTGAATGTACTGATTGTGGGAAAAGGTTCAGACAAAATTATGACTTGGTGATACACCAGAGGACTCACACAGGAGAGAAACCCTTTGAATGTCCTGTTTGCGGGAAATGTTTCAGTCACAATTCCAGCCTGGTAAACCACCAGAGGATTCACACAGGAGAGAAACCCTTTGAATGTCCTATTTGTGGGAGAGGTTTCAGTGAATATTACAGCCTGGTAAAACACCAAAGGACTCACACAGGAGAGAAGCCCTTTGAATGTCCTGTTTGCGGGAAATGTTTCAGTCAGAATTCCAACCTGGTGAACCATCAGAGGACTCACACGGGAGAAAAACCCTTTGAATGTCCTGATTGTGGGAAACGTTTCAGACAAAATTATGACCTGATGAAACACCAGAGGACTCATACAGGAGAGAAACCCTTTGAATGTCCTGATTGTGGGAAAAGTTTCAGTCAGAATTCTCACCTTGCAAGACATCAGAGAACTCACACAGGAGAGAAACCTTTTGAATGTCCCATTTGTGGGAAATGTTTCAGTCAGAATTCTGATCTGGTGAAACACCAAATGACTCACACAGGAGAGAAACCCTTTGAATGTCCTGTTTGCGGAAAAGGATTCAGTCAGAATTCCAACCGGGTAAACCACCAGAAGACTCATACAGTTGAGAAACACTTTGTATGTCCTGTGTGTGGGAAAAGTTTCAGTCAGAATTCACACCTAGTGAACCATCAGAGGACTCACACAGGAGAGAAACCCTTTGAATGTTCTGATTGTGGGAAAAGTTTCAGTTGGAATTCCAGTCTTCTGAACCATCAGAGGATTCACACAGAAGATAAGCCCTTTGAAAGTTCCAATTGTGGGAAAAGTTTCATTCGGAATTCTGACATGGTGAACCATCAGAGGACTCACACAGGAGAGAAACCCATTGAATGTCCTGTTTGCGGGAAAAGTTTCAGTCAGAATTCTCACCTGGTGAACCATCAGAGGACTCACACAGGAGAGAAACCCTTTGAATGTCGTGATTGTGGAAAATGTTTCAGTTACAATTCCAATTTGGTAAGACACCAGAGAATTCACAAAAGAGAGAAACCCTTTGAATGTGTACTATTTGGGGAAAGTTTCAATGAGAATTCTTCCCCGGAGAAGACTCATACAGGAGAGAAACCTTTTGAGTAACCTGATTGTGGGTATATTTTTGTCAGAATTCTCACCTGGTGAAACACCAGGACTCACACAGGAGAGAAACACTTTGTATGTCCTATTTGTGGCAAAATTTTCTTTCAGAATGTGAACCTGGTGATATACTGGAGGATACACAGAAGAGACAAATCTGTCTGTGGATGATGCTTCTGGCATTATTTGTTCCTTATTGAGGGAAAAGTTGATGACTTTAGGGAAGGCTTGAATTTCATTTCTCGTCTCATTAGGAGTGTAGGTGAAAACATACCTCAGAATTAGATTTGTAAGTGGAGAAAAAGGAAAATAGAAAAGGGCTACCAGTTTCTCATTATTAGAAGCAATTTCATTTTTGCAGAAGTAGTAGAATTCCTCAAAAAGGCTTTTGGGTGGTGTTTTTTGTATATTGGTTATGGAATTCCCACACATGGAATTTCTGTCTTCTACCTTGGTGTCCTCCATATTTTGAGCCTCAGAATTACCCAGCCAACATAGAAGTAGTCCTCTAAATACAACTGTAATGGGGACTGCCAGTTTCGGTTACATGTTGCAGTGGTTGTTAATTGAGATTACTTTGCTTAACTACCCATCCCCATCCCCTTCTCTCCCTGATGAAGCTGTTAAACAAATGCTCAAGTCACTAAGCAGAACAGTGACCACCTCAGGGTTGTGGGAATCTCTTGGAGGTCTAGCCTCCACTAGGCATTTTTCTGTTCCCATTGGGTCCCTGAAATTGTTAGGCCTGACTCCCAACCCACCAGGCATCACAGCCTCTTCGTTCTCCATACCTTTTGAAGATCTCTGAACTTCATGTTGGTGAAGGAAGGCAAGACATGCGTTTGTGGGCTTCATGATTGTGTCATGGAAGCAGCCGTTATTTTGAATGTGCCTGGGATTCATGCCTGGGTCATGTGGCGGACTTGTGGAAGCAACTGCCATATTGTCATGCTTGCCTCTGTGTCAAAATGGTGGCTGCTTCTGGATCATTGTCACTAGGACAAAGTATACTATTTTGCTCCCTTTATACTTTGTAGACTGTCTTAAGGAATTGTGGGTGCACTGAAAATGGAGCTGCCTCTGGGAAATCTCCAAAAGGATAGGCCAAGTGTCCCCGGGCCATATGATAAGTACCACTTTTATCAGTATTGTGCTGTATGGTGCTGCACCTGCTGAAAAAAGCCAACGCAGTCCCAGGCTGCATCAACAGAGACATAGTGTCAAGACAAGAAGAAGTGATAGAGTTGCTTTATATTGTGCTGGTGAAAGCAGATCTAGAATAGTGTGTTCAGTTCTGGTCGCCATGCTACAACCAACCCCACGTGTCTATAATTCTATGAATTTAGATGCAGTTTAGAAAATAAATCCACACTAGCACCATAAACATGCTTGTGGTACAGGTCCTTTTTTAAAAAATATTATTTTATTCAAAATATTAATATACAGTACAAACTCCAAAACCAAAGAATTTTTTTCAAAAGCAAAACAAGAATTGAAAAAACAAATAAAAAGAAAAAAATGTACATTACAAAAGAGAAAAACAGATTTACTTTTATTATCCCCCCCCCCAGAATATTCATAAGCATATTGGCACAATATTAGTTTCCTCCCCTTTTGAAGCAGGCCCAAAATTTGTAAAATTCTACCTCTATTTACAACCAATTCGGCAATCTATGATCTATAAAGGCATTGTAATTAACAGGTGAACCAACAACAAAGTTAAACATCAAAGCACTTTGTTAACAATCTACTATTCGGTTTAATTTGTATAAAGTTTACAAGGGCTTTTTATTTATCACAAATCACCAGAATCATCATTCTCTAATTTGTCTGGGATAATATATCTTTGTTTGATTCTTATTAATAAAACTTTTTGTTAAAATTTAAGTTGAGAACAATAAGACAACAGTTGTGTCTTATTCCCCCAAATCCTAAAACCTCTTGGTCGATCCATTTTCCAAATGGTTTTCCAGTTAGACATGGTTAAGTCCATTCTCCAGTCTTCTTACGAAAGTTCAGTTCATCATGAATCGAGTCTATTAATTCCAAATCTGTAGGAGGAGCCACATCCATTTCAGCCTTCTCCAAAGAAACCTGCAATTTCCAAACCATGTTGAGGGGTCTTTTAAGAAGCGACTGTGCTCCCTATGGGAGCTTCTTGGAAAGAGCTCAGGCTCACAAAGCCATTCATTTGTGTGCTCTCATAATCCCAAACTCCTCCATGATTCCCAGAGGACAGGGACCTCCCAGAGCAGAAATGTTTTTTTTTCTTACCAAGATCTTTTACATCCATCTGGGTAATCCACAGATAGATAAGAATAGAATTCTTTCCTCCCTATGATGTTTCCAGCAAATGACATCCACTGGAAATGGATTTATTTCCTGGGTGTAATGGAGACAGTTCTCTGTCAGGGAATTATACTGCAAGTTTCCAAATGAAATCAGAGAGACCGAGGCAAATTTTTAGTTTTATATAAATAAATAAATTTAACATATTTACAGCAAACAAGATGGTCAGGAACACAGAAACATCCTGAGGTAAATCCAAATAGGATACAGAGCACACAGAAGAAAAAAAGCGGGAAAAATGGGAAACTCCCCCTTTACACCCACAGCAACCAGTCATAGCCATAAATTGCCTCATGCAGGATCCAGCACTCTCCAACCAATCAACTTGGAGCTGCCTGTTCTTGCCCATTGTACAATTGTACTGTTCCAGCTACTACATTTAATAGCGTAATACCCCTCTAATTTATAGCTGTACAGCAATGAAACCAAATTATTTCACAAGGTCTTTGTGTTTTTTGTATACTTAATAGTTTTGTCATTAGGTCAGATAAATTACTGTATTTTCTGCTGGACTATAAATTATGTCCATTACATTTTCTTTCCCTGCTTCCCTGACGTTACATTATTTTATGTCAACATACTGGTATAGCTCCTTTTAATTCAATATCCAAATCCTTTGCTAACTGTATGTATGTATGTTATTCAGCATCGTTTGGGTGTTTTCCCATGTCATCATAATTGTGCTTTTAAAGTTGCAGCAACGTTTCAGCAGAATCTCATCTGCCATCATCAGGCTTGTGTATTGTGTTCGTCTGTGAATCAGACTTTTACAGTTGTTTCAGTTTTAAATTTGGGGCTAGCCTACTGCTGTGCCAGAATGTTTTTTTCTTCATCCTGATTGGTTGGGAGTCCTGGTCTGTGTTTATTGGTCTTGGAGTTTGCTGTGTTCTGCTTGATTGGTGTTTCTAATACCTTCTGTCTGTTTTGTAGCTTTTTTTGATTGGCTGGCAACATTGTGTTTCCTGTATTGGAGGCTTTTAGTGCAGCTTGGCTTCCGGTAAAAGGACGGCTATCATTTATTAGGAAGCTAGGTTTCATCTGGGTTCCTGGTTGGGGTGTGTTTGGCCTGAAGGTATGGGGGGGGGTGTCTGTTTGTGCCCAGGTGTTTGCTTGGCTTGTGGTGTGGAGATTTTGTTTGTGAGTGCAGGCTTCCAGATACTTGACAGTCTGTTGGAGTCATCTCTTCTATTCATGCTTTCACGTCTTTTTTCAATCTCTATGGTTTCTCTGATAATGCTGTAGCTGGGTTTTTCTATAGTGGCTAGGGTTTTGGTGCCATTGAAGTTGATGCTATGACCTTTCATGTGTTGGACTAGTGAGGAAGTGTGTTCCAGCTTTTTTACTGCATTTTTGTGTTCATCCAGGCGGGTACTTATTCTTCTGGTCTGTCCAATGTATGTGGCAGGGCATGATGCGCAGGGGACTTCATATATGCCTTGGCTTTCCAGGTCACTTTTATCTTTGGGGTTTCTTAGGATGGCTGCTATCTTTCTGTCTGTTTTGAAGACAGTCTTGATGTGATGCCTGTGTAGTATCTTACTGATTTTGTCAGTAGTGCCTCTTATGTAGGGCAGGACAGCTGTTCCCTAGGTCTGTTCATCTTCTAGGTCTCCACTATGTCTCAGTGTGTTTTTGTGGATCAAGCCAGTGATTTTGCTTTTGTGGAAGCCGTTGGCTGTCAGTACTTTAGTCAGGGTGCATAGTTCAGTCTTTATGTGTGTCTTGTCTGCCAGGCGTTTGGTTCTATACAACGTTGCTACAACTTTAAAAGCACAACTACAATGACGTGGGAAAATACCCCAACAAAGCTGAATACCATACATGTAAGTACCCGCGAAAACTTAAGAAAAACACACACACGCGCACACACACACACACAAACACACACACACCATGTCATCTCTGAACACAATTCTGATAATGCTATGAATTGTGCTGCACCTGTGGAAATGGCATCTGAACTCAGTTTTCTAGATTTACAACTAGCTAGTGTGTTTGCTAACATTATAACAAATTCTGACATTGACTTTCTATCTTGTACATCATCAGCCCAAATACAGTCTACAAAGTATAATCCCAATTCACTTGGTGGTTGTAAATGCAATCCTAAAAATCCATGGTTCCCTTTCAATATCCTTTTAATTCCTAACCAGTGTTGTTGTGTAGGTTGTAATGTGCAATGGCTTAAAATGTTGACTGAATTGGTAAAATCTGGCCACAGTATGTGATAAATACTGCATAACAAACCTCCTAGGACTGCCTGGTAGATTTCCAGATTACAAATTGTTCTCTTTTTGATGGTTTGACAATCTTGTGTCATGGAAGTTTGTACACTTTCAGAACTTTCCATATGTTTTTAACAATTTGTCTATTTTCTTCTTTTGACTTAGAACATACCCACTTTCTTGTAATTTCTTCATATCTGCTTCAAAGTAGTTCTATAATGAACTATTGCAGGAACTGGATATACCTAGTCTAAAACAGAGAAGGTCTGAGGCTACATCATTGGAGGATTACATCATTGGAGGGGCTGAAACAAAAAAAAATGGGGTGGACCTATTGTCCAATGTCCCACAGAGTAGCACAAAGAGTGACAGAGGGAGACTTGCCCAAAAGACATCCAACCTAGAATCAAGGAGTAATTTCCTTTCAGTGAGAACAATCAGTGGAAATGCTTTGCCTCTAGAAGTTGTGGGTGCTCCATCAATGGGGTTTGTAAGGAGGAGATTCAACAGTCATTTGTCTAGAACAGAATAGGGTCTCCTGCTTGGAGAGTTGGTCTCTTCCAATTCTATGTAATCCTTAAGAACTTAATAAATATTTAGGGCTCAGTTTATAGCTAATCTTCACAACCTACTTTAGAGGGCGTGCATAAGCGCACCAATGGTGCCTACCATCCCTGTCCTATTATTTATATTTATTTTTCTTATAAGCATCTATCTCATGTATTCAAAACTATGTTTATTCTTATACCTGTATCTTGTAAGCGATTGACAAGTCAAATAAATAAATAAATAAATAGTCACATTTCATTATTGCAGATCGATCAGTTGCAAAGGTAGGTTGCTAGGAGTCGAATTTAATCAGTGAAAACCTCTTACAAACACCGTAGAGATAGATAAGCGTGTTCTATTCCCTATCAGGAGATGGCAGTCACGTATCAGTGATTAGAAAGCCCTTAAATCGGCTTCTGTAGTTGAGCTTAAAGGAGTTAAAACCATCGAGTACTGCACTGCTAGAAAGGATGGGAGGAGAGGAGCTGCTTCTTCCGGATCACTCCTGGGAGGAAGGTGGTGTGCAGAGTGGGTTTTCGGCTCTTCCCAGGGTCGAAGCAGCAGCTGAAAGGTGAGTTGAGGTCAGGTGGGAGGAGAAGCTGGGAGCAAGTCGGGCTCTTGGGTTTCCTCCGGGATGTGGAAGCAGAGAAGCAACCAGGCTGAAGCATATGAGCTGCTGCTATGTGTTTCTTCCCTCCCAGATTTTGAGTCCACTGGTGCTCCAAGGTTCAACAGTGGTGGCCGCGATTTTCTGCTGGTGGGAAGATTTTAAAAATCCTCCTTCAAGTTAAGATTAATTCCTTGGGAAGAGCTTCCCTCCAAAAGTTGTGAGTTCTTCATCACTGAAGGGTTTAAAGAGGAGACGGGACAGCAATTAATCAGGAATGATATAAAGTCTCCTGTCTGAGCAGGGATTGGACTAGAAGACCTCCAATGATTCCTTCTAACTCTGTTATTCTCTTATAGACCAGGTTTTTTTCTTGGCAACAATATTGGACTGATCTTCCTCTGCTCCCTTCTGAGATTTTCTTTTTTTAACTTCCGTGTCTAGCCAACAAGCACAGTATTTCCTATTCGTGCCCCATCCATGTATTAACCTGGTTCAACTGTGCTTAACTTTGTAAAAGAAACTTTTTTAACTTCGTAAAAGAAAAAAAAACTATGGAGGACTTTTTGGGATGTTCAGTTCAATAGGTAGTCCTCGCCACTTGTTACCTGAGCCCTCGAAGTTATAGTGACACTGTAAAAGCAGACATACAGCTTATACACAAATTTGTGGTCACTGTAGCACTTGTTCAGCGGCCACACATCAGAAGTTCCTGTGGTTATGGAGGTGCAGAAAAAGGACTTGCACCAATTTGGGTTTTGCCAACCGCAGCACATTTATGACTGTTGAAGCATCCTACACTCAGGATCCCCATTTGTGATCCTCCCAGCTAGCTTCTGACAAGCAAAATCAGTGGGGATGCCAGCAGGAAGTTGCAAATCAGGTTATATGAAATTGTCTTTAACAACCCACGGGGATTTGTTTAACAACTGCAGAGGAAGGGATATAAGTTGGTACTGTCATGTGACATCAGGCTTCATGATTGGGCTTCTCAGTGACAATGATGCCAGTCCCAATAATGCTCAATAATGGAGAACTACCTGAATGGGGATGTCATCAGATAGGTGCTGGGCTGTATTTTCTATCCTTATTTGGAGCTGGGGACTTCCATTGAGCAAAACTGGTGCTTCAAATCTTGCTGAGGCATCATTTCATCAATTAAAGCCCCACATCTATAAATTACCTCAGAAGATTTGACTTTAACCATTTTGGGACATTTTTCAGGCTTGAAACAGATGGATTTTCTCCATATATACATTTGTATTTCTCTCTGTACATGTATATCTCCAAATGTATAATCTATTCCAATTTCATCCAAATATACAGCCATGTGAAAAAGAAAGTACACCCTTTTTGAGTTCAATGGTTTTACAAATCAGCACATAGTAAAAATTATCTGGTCCATAGAAATCTTAAAAGAAGGTAAATATACCCCCTCAGATGATCAACAACACACGAACATATTACATCTTGTCGTGATGCATTTTGCAAAAAGAAAGGCAAAACAGAGAAGCCATGTGTGAGAAACTGCTATTGGGCAGGTGGTCTCACATTTGATTCTAGAATCAAAATCACCTGAAGTATTAGCACTGCTTTACAAAGCCTTAGTCTATATCTGGAATACTGTATCCAGTTTTGATCATCAAATTACAAAAGAGATGGTTGAGACTTTGGAAAATGTCCAAAGAAGAGCAACTAAGTTGATTAAAGGCCTGGAGACTAAAACATGAAGAACAGTTGTAGGATTTAGGTTTGGTTAGTTTACAGAAAAGGACTAGAAGGGACATGATCGCAGTACTCAAGTATTTGAGAAGCTGCCACAAGGGAGGCGGGTCAATTTATTTTCCAAAGCACCTGAAGGCAGGGCAAGACAGAATGGATGGAAACTAATTCAGGAGTGAAGGAACCTGGAATTAAGGAGAAACTTCCTAACAGTGAGGACAATTAACCTGCAGAACAGCTGGCCTTCAGGCCTTGTGGGTGCTTCATCACTAGAAATTCTGAAGAAGACACTGGATAGTCACTTGTCCGTATTAATATAGAATCTCCTGCTTGAGCAGAGCGTTGTGGTAGAAGACATTTAGGGTCCCTTCCAGATCTATTTCTGAATACTTTAGTATAGAGAGGAATTCCTAGACTACTCAGTGACTGCAAAATAGCTAGGTCTAGTGCCTGCAAAATAAGCCCGAATCATCATGCCTTCATGTACTTGATGATTGCTGTGAGATCTTTGTATTGATATCTTTTGTTTTGTTTTCATCAAAATGGCACTCTGCTTTATGGCCAAACATCCCCACTTTGGTCTCATCCATAGGACAGTGTTCCAGAAGTCTTGTGATTTGTTCAGATGCAAATTTGCAAATCTTAAGTGTTACTGCCATGTTCTTTTTAGAAATCAGAGGCTTTCTACTGGCAACCCTTCCAAAGGAACCATACTTGTCCAGTCTTTTTCTAACTGTCATGAACTTTAACACTTAACATCTTAAATGAGGCCTGTAGAGCTTGAGATATAATACTTCCCAGATTGATGGGCAGCCACAATTGCTTCTCCATGATCCCCACTGATGTCTTTACTCTTTGGCATCTAATTCACACCTCAGTGCTGGAGACCAGGAAACTCCCACAACTTTGCAATTAATTTACACTGCAATGCTGGAAGAAACTCCGCTTTTATAGATATAGTCACACTTGTTGATAATTGATCAATTAATGCAGGTTATTTGATCAGCAGCACTGGCTACTTAGGCTCCTCATACCCATAGAAGATGTTTCAGCTTTGTTTTTGTAAAAGAAAAAGATATAATGGGTATAATATATTATCTGTTATTACTCATCTAATGTTATATTTACCTATTTTTAAACTAAGGATGAGATAATTTTTACTATGTCGTGATACATAAAATGATAGAGCTTGAAGGTATACTTTCTTCTTCACATAACTGTATTTTACACTCTATGTAATTATATATAATTATATAAATATATATGTGTGTGTTTTCTTAAGTTTTCACGGGTATTTATATGTATGGTATTCAGCTTTGAGTATTTTCCCACGTCATTATAGTTGTGCTTTTAAAGTTGTAGCAACGTTTCAGCAGAATCTCATCTGCCATCATCAGGCTTCTGTATAGTGTTCGAACACTATACAGAAGCCTGATGATGGCAGATGAGATTCTGCTGTAACATTGGTACAACTTTAAAAGCACAACTATAATGATGTGGGAAAACACCCGAACAAAGCTGAATACCATACATACGTACATACATACATACATACATACATTCATACATATATACATACATAAACTGTATTTTATTCCGATCTGGAAGGGAAAGGGCAGCCCAGCGGACTGCTCCAACTACAGACCGGTCAGGTTACTGTCACACACTATGAAGATCTTTGAACGCGTCCTTGATAAGCGCATTCGGGACACCGTCGACATCAGCGTCAACCAGGCTGGATTCATCAAGAACTGCGGCACCACCGATGCCATCTTCGGTGTGCGGATGCTGATGGAGGCTCACAGAGAGAAGAAAATCCCGCTCCACACCGCCTTCCTAGACTTGGAAAAGGCCTTCGACCGAGTCCCGCACGATCTCATCTGGTACGCACTGCGAGACCACGGCGTGCCTGAGCTGCTCGTACAATGGGTCCAACTCCTATACAGATGTCACAAAAGCCGTGTAAAAGCGGCAGCTGGGATATCAGAGGAGTTTAATATTACCGTCGGCGTACACCAGGGCTCTGCTCTCTCACCACTGCTGTTCATTCTGGTGATGGACACAATTACACACGACCTGTACACGCCCGCCCCATGGACGCTGCTCTACGCCGATGATGTGTTCCTGGCCAACCTGTGCAAGGCTGAACTAGAGCACCGAGTCCAACAGTGGCACGACCGCCTCGAGCAGTTCGGGCTCCGGCTGAACCTAAAGAAGTCCGAATACCTGACCACTGACAATGAAATGACAGGCTCCATCCACGTGAACGGGCAGGAGCTACCGCGCGCCTCCACCTTCAAGTACCTGGGAACTACTCTTGGGGAAGAAGGCCTACTACAAACTGAGGTGGCAGCCAGGATCAATGCAGCGTGGGGCAAATGGAAGTCCGTCACGGGCGTCCTCTGTGACAAGAAGATGCCGATGCGCCTGAAGGCGAAAATCTATAACTCTGTGGTGCGCCCCGTGGCCATATACGGCGCAGAGTGCTGGCCGATGACCAAAGAAGTCGAAAGCAGACTCCAGATAATGGAGATGCGAATGCTCCGATGGTCGGTAGGCCTCACCCTACTCGATCGCGTCAGGAACGAAGAAGTGCGTAGACGGTTCAACGTCGTGCCCATCCCCACGGTCATGAGGCAGTCCCGGCTACGATGGTTCGGCCACGTGAGCCGCGCCAAGGAAGAATCCATCATCAAATCTGTAATGAAGGTGACTGTCGGAGGAGCGAGACCGCGTGGTAGACCTAAACAACGCTGGATGGACACGATCAAGGTCGATCTAGAGATCGCGAAGGCAGACCCGACACACGTGGCAGACAGAGAGGTGTGGAAGCAGTACTCAAGGACATTAGCGGACCTCGCCCGAGCGCGAGACAAACGCTGAAGAAAAAGAAGAAGAAGAAACTGTATTTTATTATTTCTTCACATAACTGTATTGATGTAACTAGCCTTGTGGTACGAATAGAACAATCTTGAACACTCAAAACAGTAGAAACTGTTACAGATTTTAGGAGAAACCTTCCTATACAACCACTTCTTACAATACTAGACAACACAGTATCAACAGTAGAGTCCTTCAAGTTTTTAGATTCTACCATATCTCAAGACTTAAAATTAACACCTAACATCAAAAATGTCATCAAAAAAGTACAACAAAGAATGTTCTTTGTGCGCCAAGGAGCTGCTGATTCACTGTTACAGAGGAATTATTGCATCTGTCATCTGCACCTCTATAACTGTCTGATTTTGCTATGCAACCAAACAAGACAGACACAGCCTTCAAGGGATAATTAGAATTGCTGAAAAAAAAAATTGCTACCAACCTGCCTTCCATTTAGCCCCTATATACTGCACAAGTCAGAAAGAGGGCTGTGAAAATATCTACAGACCCCTCACATCCTGGACATATATTGTTTCAACTTCTACCCTCAAAACAATGCTATAGGGCACTGCACACCAGAATAACCAGACACAAGGACAGTTTTTTCCTGAATGCCATCTCTGCCAAACAACTAATTCCCACAACACTGTCAAATTATTTACTAAGGCTGTATTACTGTTATTCTTCTCATTCTTACTAGTACCTATTTCTTCCCACTTACGATTATAACCGCGTTGCTGGTATCTTTACAATTTGTATTATTTGTTTCCTAATATGATTTGAATTGCTTATTAGTGACCTATGACTACTACTAAGTGTTGTATCTCATGATTCTTGATGAATGAATTTTGGTTTTTGTTTATGTATACGGAGAGCATATGCACCAAAGACAAATTCCCTGTGTATCCAATCACACTTGGCCAATAAAGAATTCTATCTATCTATCTATTTGATGATAACACTTTGCAGGGTTGAGAATTTGTGACTGACCTGAGTCAACAAGGGAACTTAATGATTGAATGGATATTTAAACTGGAATTTAGTAGTAAATATCACAATGGATGTAAGCGATGATTCTAGCATATTGGCATATTTGCTTTTTCATTGTATTATACACTTTTTCACATCTTCTGCAACCCTTTTATAAACAATAAAAGCTACATTTTCATTTGAATCTTACAGACAAAGATGATGCCAGAAGACCACACTGGACAACAGAATAACGAGCAATATTGAAAAGCAAAGCAGATTCAGGCAGAAATAAAACTATTCTCCAATTCCATCAGAAAAACCACACAATTATTCTCCTTCCACAGCAGGTGAGAGACAAAGGAAAGAAAATTAATAAGAGACGTTACACAAAAAGGGAGAGTACGTCAAGGGAGATTATTTTTCCATTCAGAAAAAGAGGCAACTATCCGGAAGTAAGTGGGGAGGAACAGGTTAATTGAATCGGCACATAGGTAATACAGTAATACAGGCAGTAATACAGGCGTTTTCCTGGGAGGAAGAAAAGTGCTTAAATCAAAGCACCACTAAACAAGGGATCACATATATTTTTGACCTTCTCAAGTATAACTGTGGTGGAAAAACTCCATAGCTGTGCCTATTATGGAAAAAGCAGACTTCAAATCGCAAGGGATTACCCAGGGGAGAATTGACACTGGAGAAAAGCAGATACAAATTATCTGAATGTGGCAAAAGCTTTTGTCAGAACAGATCCTTTTTGGTTCACAGAAGAACCCACCCAGAAGAGATGCCCTACAAGTGCTTCCAATGTGGTAAACGCTTTAGTGAAAATGGCAACTTGGTGATACATCTGAAGACTCACAGCAGGGAGAAGCTGTATGACTGTCCAGATTGTGGGAAACATTTCATTGGATCTTCCCAATTCGCGAGACACCTGAGGACTCACACAGGAGAGAATCTCTTTGAATGTCCTGATTGTGGGAAATTTTTCAGTCGCAATTCCAACCTGGTAAGACATCGGAGGACTCACACAGGAGAGAAACCCTTTGAATGTCCTATTTGTGGGAAAGGTTTCAGTGAGAATTACAGCCTGGTGAAACACCAAAGGACTCACACAGGAGAGAAACCCTATGAATGTACTGTTTGTGGGAAAAGTTTCAGTCAGAATTCTAACCTGGTGAACCATCAGAGTACTCACACAGGAGAAAAACCCTTTGAATGTCCTCTTTGTGGGAAAAGTTTCAGACAGAATTATGACCTTGTGAAACACCAGAGGACTCACACAGGAGAGAAACCCTCTGAATGTCCTGTTTGTGGGAAAAGTTTCAGTCACAATTCCAACCTGGTGAAACACCAGAGGATTCACACAGGAGAAAAACCCTTTGAATGTCCTGATTGTGGGAAAAGGTTCAGTCAGAATTCTGACCTGGTGAAACATCAGAGAACTCACACAGGAGAGAAATCCTATGAATGTTCTGATTGTGGGAAAAGTTTTAGTCACAATTCCAACCTGGTAAGACATCGGAGGACTCACACAGGCGAGAAACCCTTTGAATGTCCTCTTTGTGAGAAAAGTTTCATACAGAATTCTGATCTGGTGAAACACCAAAGGACCCACACAGGAGAGAAACCCTTTGAATGTCCTGTTTGCAGAAAATGTTTCAGTCAGAATTCTAACCTGGTGAAACACCAGAGGACTCACACAGGAGAAAAACCCTTCGAATGTCCTCTTTGTGGGAAAAGTTTCAGCCAGAATTGTGACCTGCTGAACCATCAGAGGATTCACACAGGAGAGAAACCTTTTAAATGTTCTCAATGTGGGAAAAGTTTCAGTCGGAATTCCAATCTGCTGAATCATCAGAGGATTCACCCAGGAGAGAAACCCTTTGCATGTGCAGAATGTGGGAAAAGTTTCAGTGAGTATTCTGACCCGGTGAAACAGCAGAGGATTCACCCAGGTGAGAAGGATTTTGAATAACTTGATTGTGGGTATATTTCAGTCAGAATTCCTACTTGGTGAAACACCACCCAACTCATACAAGAGAGAAACCCTTTGAATGTCCTATTTGTGGGAAAATTTTCTTTCACAATGTGAATCTAGTGATATACTGGCAGACTCACAGAGGAGACAAATCTGTCTGTGGATGATGCTTCTGGTATAAATTGTTCCTTACTGCACACATGGAAATCCAACTGAGGGAAAAGTTGATGAGTTTAGAGAAGACTTTCATTTCATTTCTCATCTCTCATTAGGAGTGTAGGTGAAAACATACCTCAGAATTAGACTTGTAAGTAGAGAAAAAAGGAAAATGGAAACCTACCAGTTTCTCACTATCAGCAGCAATTTCATTTTTGTAGAAGCAGTGGAATTCCTCAAAAAGGCTTTTGGGTGATGTTTTTTGTATATTGATTATGGAATTCGCACACATGGAATTTCTGTCTTCTACCTTTTTGTTGGCCATATTTTGAGCCTCAGAATTCCCCAGTCACCATAGAATTAGTCAGGGGTGTGACTCAAATTTCTTAACAATCGGTTTTGTCAGTGTGGGCTAATTTGGTGGTCATGTGACTGGGTGAGCCTGGCTTGGTGAGTGGGCATGGTTTGGTGGTCTTGTGACTTGCTGGGCATGGTTTGTATGTAAATATTGTAAATATCTATGTTAATATTCAAATATTTATTAAAAAAGAGCAACTTTTACCCAAAGCCAGGCAAAGCAAGCAGGCAGATTGAGTTGCTTGCAGAATAACAGATTCACTCACAGATCTACCTTTCTGCCATCTGCTGCCTGAGTCTATTACATAAAATTTGCTAGCAAGCAAACTCACAAAATTATCTCACAACACATCATGTATGTAAATATTGAATTTTTTATTTAAAAAATTCCACTTACTACCTTGGTGTCCTCCATATTTTGAGCCCTAGAATTCCCCCAGCCACCGTAGAAGTTCAAATAGTCCTCTAGATACAACTGTAATGGGGCTTGCCAGTTACGGTTGCATGTTGCAATGGTTGTTAAGTGAGGTTACTTTGCTCAATTATCTATCCCCATCCCCTTCTCTCCCTGATGAAGCTGTTAAACAAATGTTCAAGTCATTAAGTAGAACAGTGACTTCCTCAGAGTTGTGGGAATCTCTTGGAGGCCTAGCCTTCACTACCCCACCTGTTGGGTCCCCACAGGGATTTTCCTGTTCCCACTCGGTCCCTGAAATTGTTAGGCCTGACTCCCAACCCACCAGGCATCACAGCTTCCTCCTTCTCCATACCTTTTGGAGATCTCTGAACCTCATGTTGGTTAAGGAAGGAAAGACACACATTTGTGGGATTCATGCCTGGGTCATGTGGCGGACTTGTGCAAGCAGCTGCCATTTTGTCATGCTTGCCTCTGTGTCAAAATGGTGGCTGTTTCTGGGTCATTGTCACTAGGACAAAGTATTCTGTTTTGCTCTCTTAACGCTTAGTAGACTGTCTTAAGGAATTGTGGGTACACTGAAAATGTTGGCTGCCTCTGGGAACTCTCCAAAAGGGCAGGCCAAGTATCCCTGGGCCGTATGCTAAGTACCACTTGTGCCAGTATTGTGCTGTGTGGTGCCGCACCTGCTGAAAAAAACCAATGCAGTCCCAGGCTGCATCAACAGTGTCAAGACAAGAAGCAGTATTAAAGTTGCTTTACATTGTGCTGGTTGTTAGCTGGTCCTCAGGATGTTCGTATTCCCAAGATACAAACCAAGAAACATTGAGGTGTGCAGTCGTTTATTTGTACAAGTAACACACATCCCATCTGATGATAATGGCTTGAATTCCAATCTAGGTAAGCGCTGGAAGTGTTTGCCTTCCAGCGCTCTTTATAGCATAATCCCACCCACCTAACTGCATCTACCTTCTGTAGTCTGCCCTATTCGAATTATCCATGTATTCAATGTTTCCAAATATGGCTAATTAGTTACTTAGGCTGTACATAGCCTCAAACATTCTGCATTCTCTCTATCACTGATCCCCTCTATTTCCCTGGACACCCTGTAATGCCTGATCTATAAATCCCCCCTCCCCGCACTAATCCCCCCTCCCCACACTAAAGCCTTATACAGCAGAGCGCCCTAGCCACATCGTGTGGGAATTCCCATTCAGCCTCCACCTCCCAGGTAGCAGTGCAAGGCATCATCATAGAGAATCCCCATTCCACATCCACTTCGTCGCTGGTGGGAAGGATCCACAATTAACATCTTTTATTCTTTTATTACTGGCGGGCATAGTCAAATATGGAGCACGACAGGCTGCGCCCTCTACTACAGGTCTACCTGGAGAAGAGAGACAGATTGGTGAGAATGGAAACTAAATCCTTTATGGTTTGAAGATCTCGTATACCTGTCTTTCAAATATTTGAATATGGGACTACGCTGTAAAAAACTCAGTCCAAAGTATGTTGGCCCATTTCCAGTAGTGAAGGTGATTAATCCCATCACTCTACAGCTAAAATTACCTTCATGATTTAAACGGATGCATCCCGTTTTCCATATTAGCTTAATCAAACCTGATAATAAAGAACGAACAGATAACCGAATTGTACCACCTGAGTCGGTATGAGATGATCATTATGAGATTGCTGACATTCTGGAGTCCTGGAAGCGCAGAGGTATGTTGTAATATTTGGTACGACGGAAAGGACATCCCCTTGCAGAAGCCTCATGGGTGGTTCATACCAATGTGAATGCCCCTCGGCTCTGCAGCTGATTTCATCGGAAATATCCCATGAAGGCAGGTGGAAAACAAGAATATTGTATTCTCTTTTTATCTGCCTCTTTCTTGTATGCCAGAAAAGTGTCATGTAAGGATTTTTGTACTGTTTTCCATGTCTCCTTTATTTTTTCTGACCATTTTAGTCGTAGTTGTGGACACCTGACTGTCATGTGGCCATTCTGGAATTGGGATAAATTCCATTCCATTACTATTTTGAATGGGGTCTGTCTAGTACTACTGTGGGTGGTGTTATTATATGCCACCTCAGCAAATGGCAGTAATTCAGACCAATTATCTTGCTGGTAGGACACATAGCAACGTAAATACCTCTCAATTGCTGCATTAGGCTGCTGGCTGCTTGTGAGGAGGCAGAGGGTGAGTACAAAGGAGAAAGGCAGTTTGAATTGCTTCCATTGCATTTCAAATCCCAAGAGGTTGGTGGGAGGAGCTGCTGGCTGCTTGTGAGGAGGCTGAGGGTGAGTACAAAGGAGAAAGATAGCGGTCTGTGCACCGTATAAACCAAAAATACCAATAATACATTTAGGGTTAGTGCGCTTGAGATTGTGACTTTATTTTATTTCAGACTGGCTTAGTTTAGTGCAATACTTGCTTTACAGCTGTCTTTTGCAGTACTCTTTTCAAATTTGGATACTGTCTTCTTTGTAAAAAAATTACCAGTCTACACAGACAGATTACCTATCTAGAATCTCTAATCTGTGCTCTCCAAGCAGAAATTAGGTGCCCAATCCAGCCATCTATTGAGCTGCCATGCTACCAACCCCCACTACCACAAAGATCCTACAGGAAAAGGGCAGTATGGACAACCGTGGGATCTGGCAGGTCAGAACTGTGGACCATAAATACAAAGCTTTTGCTGTGTCCCAGCATAACAGATACAGTGCCCTTGCTGACCTTAATAGGGACACTAAAGTGACAGGTCAAGGTAGTTGTGATAATGATAACTCAAATAAGCCGGGGATCATGGTCCCTGAAGAAGAACTTACTTTGGAAAGGAGAAAGTGTGAATCTGGTATCACACACCAGTCACACAGGAAGAGCAAGCCATCCAAAAAGAGAAGCCACCTTCTGGTTGGGGACTCAATTATAAGGGATGTAAATTTAGGAAAGGATATGGAGGTTTTGAAAGAGGTCAGGTGTCTGCCAGGTGCTACTTACTGCCAGCAGAGACAAGAGGCGTATTCTTAAGATAGTCAAGAATGCAAGTAAGGATTATGATATTAATGCTATTATACCTCTTGGTACAAATGATCTGTCCCAGAAGGATGTACTTTCTGATCAGAAAGACTTCCAGAGCTTGGGGTATAAACTTAGTAATATGGATTGTAGGCTTATCTTTTCAGAGGTTCTACCAGTATACAAGGAACAAAAAGGGAAAGGGCAGCGTGTAGCAGAGTTTAATGTGTGGCTAAAGGAGTGGTGTAAAAGGGAAGGCTTTGGTTTTATTAGTCATGATGTCTGCAGCTGGTCCAATGAAAAACTACAAAAGAGATGGTTTGCATCCATCAAAGAAAGGGACTGAGTTACTTGGCATTGAATTCACAGATTTCCTGGATAAACATTTAAACTGAACAGCGGGGACCGAGAATTAATGGATAGAGAACATTTCTGTACCCAGCAACCTAAAATTAATAAGGATACCAGTGCATGCAAAATAGATGTTTGTGCAGGTAAGATTATCAACCTTGCTGTCAACCAAAACCAAGTATTTAATAGTGAGTGCCATACCATGTGCATTAATCAAACAGGTGGCAAGAAAGTAGGGGCAGGCAGGCACAACACAGGTTATGTAGACAGTAAACACAGTGTCAGACATAAAGATCTCAAGTATCTATATACAAATGCACAAAGTCTGGGGAACAAACAGGGTGAACTCAAACTAGGAATACATGAAGGTAGATATGATATAGTTGGAATAACAGAAACTTGATGGGATGAAACCCATGATTGGAACATACTGGTAGAAGGATACAAACTATTAAAAAAAACATAAAAGAGGAGGTGGAGGAGAAGAGGAGACCCCATAAAAGAGGAGATGGAATTGCACTGTATGTAAAGGACCACTATATTGCTACGGAAATGCATGAAACCAAAGATGAAAACCTAGAATGCATATGGGTCAATATAAAAGAAAAAAAGGATATGGCCATAGGTGTAAGCCACCCAATCAAGCAGAAAAAATAGATGTCCTTTATGCCAACCAACTAAGAAACATATGCAGGAAACACACAACAATGGTAATGGGAGACTTCAATTGTCCTGATATCAATTAGAAAACTAATTCTGCACCAAGTGAGAAATCAAATAAGTTCCTAACCAACCTAGCTGACAATTTTGTTGTCCAAAAGGTAGAGAGTGAAACTATAGGGACAGCCATACTGGACTTAATTCTTACAAATAAAGAAGAAGTAATAGAAGGAGTTAAAACTGCAGGAATCTTGGGTGAGAGTGACCATGTCATACTAGAATACAACATAACACAAACACAAGCAATAGAGCATAATGAAACCAGAGTCTTGGATTTTAAAAGAGGTGATTTTAATAAACTCAGAAAGAACTTGGGAAAGATTCCATGGATGAAAATCTTAAAGGGGAAAACGACTTAAGAATCTTGGGAAACTGAAAAGTATGATCATGGAAGCCCAGACCAGCACAATACCACTGAAAAAGAAAAACAAGACATCCAAGAAGAAACCAGCGTGGCTGCACAAAGATCTCTTTGGCAGATTGAAAGAAAAAAAGGACAAATACCAAAAAAATGGAAAGAAGGACATACAACTAAGGCAGAATATCAGCAGATAGCCAGAATCTGCCAAGATGAAGTCAGGATAGCAAAGGCTCAGAACGAACAAAGACTTGCAACAAAAGTCAAAGATAATTTAAAAAGTTTCTTCCAACATATAAATAACAAGAAAAAAAATCAAGGAAATAGTCCACTAAAGAGAGAAGATGGCAAGGAAGTAACAGTCAAAAGCAGATCTGCTTAACTCATTCTTTGCATCCCTCTTCATGCAAAAAGAAACTATAGCTCAACCCACCAAAAACATAACTATAAAAGACAGAAATAAAATAAGCAAAAAATAGTAAGAGAACACCTGTCTGATCGTGATTAACACAAATCACCGAGGCCTGATGGATTACATCCCAGAGTTTTAAAGGAGCTGGCAGAGGTCATCTCAGAACCACTGCACCATATCTTTCAAAAATCCTGGAGCACCAGGAAACTACCAGAGGACTGGAAAAGAGCTGATGTAGTTCCCATCTTCAAAAAAAGGGGGAAAAAACAGAGCCAGGAAACTATAGACCAATCAGCCTAATAGAAGGGAAGATACTGGAAAAGATAATTAAAAAACCCAGATCTGCCAACATCTAGAAACAAGTGAAGTAATAACTAGCAGTCAGCACGGCTTTGTTAAAAACAGATCATGCCAAACCAATCTTATTTCGTTCTTCAACATAGTGACTAAATTAGTAGACCAGCAAAATACTGTGGACATAATATATTTAAATTTCAGCAAGGCATTCGACAAAGTAAACCACAACCTACTCCTTAGCAAGCTAGAAAAAAGTGGGATAGCACCACCACTAGATGAACTCGCAACTGGGTGGCAAACCGTACTCAATGAGTAGTCCCTTAATGGGTCTAAGTCTACATGGAGGGAAGTAAGCATTGGGGTGCCACAAGGTTCCGTCTTAGGCCCAGTACTCTTCAATATCTTCATTAACGACTTAGATGAAGGAACAGAAGGGGAACTTACCAAATTTGCAGATGATACTAAGCTGGCAGGAATAGCTAACACCCAAGAAGGTAGGCTCGAGATCCAGATGGATCTTGACAGACTAGAACATTGGGCCATATCTAACACAATGAAATTCAATGTAGAGAAAAGTAAAGTCCTACACTTAGGCAAGAAAAACCAAAAGTACACATATAGACTGGGTGAAACCAAGCTCAATAGCAGTAACTGTGAGAGGGATCTTGGAGTCTTAGTGGAGAACCAGCTAAATATGAGCCATGCAGCAGCAGCCAAAAAAGCTAATGCAATCCTAAATTGCATTAACAGAGGATACAATCAAGATTAAGGGAAAGTACTAATACCACTCTATAAGTGGTATTAGTCCCAGGCTGCATCAACAGAGGCATAATGTCAGGGCAAGAAGTGATAGAGTTGCTTTACACTGTGCTGGTGACAGCAGACCTAGAATAGTGTGTTCAGTTCTGGTCACCATGATACAACCAACCCCATGTGTCTATGATTCTATGAATTTAGAGGCAGTTTAGAAAATAGGTCCACAGTAGCTCCCTGAACGTGCTTGTGGTAAAGGGACTTCTTTTAAAAAAGGCTGTTTTATTCAAAATATCAATATATACTACAAACTCCAAAAACAGATTTTTTTCAAAAGCAAAACATGAATGAGCAAAACATAGAAAAAATGTGCAATAAAAAAGACTAAAACAGATTTATTTTTATTATCCCCCCACTAAAATATTCATAAACATATTGGAGCAATTAGTTTCCTCCCATTCTGAAGCAGGCCCAAAATTTATAAAATTCTACCTCTAATGACAACCGACATTCATCTATCTATGATCTATAAAGGCATTGTAATTAACAGGTGAACCAACAACAAAGTGAACCATCATCAAAGCACTTTATTAACAATCTACTATTCCATTTAATTTGTATAAAATTTGGAATGGTTTCTTATTTACCATAAATCACCAGAATCATTGTCTCTGATTTGTCCCGGATGAAATATTTTTGTTTGATTCTTATTAATAAAACTTTTTCTTAAAATTTAAGTTGAGAGCAACAAGACAACAGTTGTGTCTTATTTTCCCAAATCATAAAACCTCTTGGTCAATTCATTTTCCAGTTAGATATAGTAGTGTTAGACTAGATATATCCAGTTCCTGCAATAGTTCATTATAGAACTACTTTGGAGTAGAAATAAAGAAATTACAAGAAAGAGGATATGTTCTAAGTCAAAAGAAGAAAATAGAACAATTGTTAAAAATATATGGAAAGTTGTAAAAGTGTACAAACTTCCCCGCTTCCCTGACATTACATTATTTTATGTCAACTTGCTTACCTCTGATTTGTACTCATACCTGTTGCCATTTATATACATGTTGTGTTATCTTCAATTATTGGTATAATTCCTTTCACTTCAATATCCAAATCCTGTTCTAACCATATATACCATGTCATCTCGAAGACACTCTGTGTGTATGTGTGTTTGTGTTTGTGTGTGTGTGTGAACAAATAGCTTCTTTGTTAGACTATACCTCCCAACTAAGAAAATTGCAGTGTTATTTCTGTTTAAATTTACTTAGAGGGAAAAGAACAATACTAGTTACCTGAAGTAAGACAGCACACATTAACTCCTTAAGGATTACTGCAACTCCAATGTTTCTCTATGCCTTTTCTTGCCCATTGTACAATTTTTCTGTTCCAGCAACTAAATTTAATATGCTAACACCCCTCCAAATTATAGTTGCACAGCATTAAAACCAAATTGTTTCACAAGATCTTTGTGTTTTTGTATACTTAATGATTTTGTCATGAGGTCAGCTAAATAGTTTTCTGGTGGACAATAAATTATGTCTTATTACATTTTCTTTCCCTGCTTTCCTGATATTACATTATTTTATGTCAACACGATTCCTTTTGGTTTGTGTTCGCACCTGTTGCCATTTATATACATATTGTGTTATCTTCAAATATTGGTATACCTCCTTTGACTTCAATTTCCAAATCCTTTACTAACCATATATACCATGTCACCTCTGAAGACAATTCTGATATTGTGCTGCAGCTGTGGAAATGGCATCTGAAGTCTATTTTCTAGATTTCCAATGAGTTAGCATGTTTGCTAACATTATGACCAATCCTGACATTGACTTTCTATCTTGTACATCATCAGCCCAAATACTGTCTACAAAGCATGTCAATTCCAATTCACTTGATGGTTGTAAATTCAATCCTAAAATTCCCTGGTTACCTTTCAGAAAAACAGTATCCTTTTAATTCCTAACCAATGTTGTTGCATAGATTGTAATGTGCAATGGTTTAAAATGTTGACTGAATTGATAATATCTGGCCACAGTATGTGATAAACGCTGCATCACAGACCTCCTAGGACTGCCTGGCAGAGTTCCGGATTACAGATTGTTCTATTTTTCATGGTTTGATAATCTGGTGTCATAGAAATTTGCACTCTTTCACAACTTTCCATTTAATTTTAACAATTGTTCTATTTTCTACTTTTGACTTAGAACATATTCTCCTTCTTGTAATTTCTTTATATCTACTCCAAAATAGTTCTACAATGAACTATTACAGGAACTGGATACAGAGAAGGACTGGGGTTACATCATTTGAGGGGCTGAAACAGAAAAAAGTGGGGTGGACCAATGTTCCTCAGAGGAGCACAAAAAGAGGGAGACTTATCAAAAACACATCCAGCCTTGAATAAAGGAGAAATTTCCTTTCAGTGACAACAATCAGTGGAAATGCTTTGCCTTTAGAAGTTGTGGGTGCTCCATCAATGGGGTTTTAAAGAGGAGATTGGACATCCATTTTTCTGGAACAGTATAGGATCTCCTGCTTGGAGAGTTGGTCTCTTCCAACTCTGTGTAATTCTGTAAGAACTTCATAAATATTTAGGGCTCAGCACATAGCTAATCTTCACAACCTACTTTAGTGTCACGTTTCACTATTTCACATGGATCAGTTGTAAAGATAGGTTGCTAGGAGTCAAACTGAATCAGTGAAAACATCTTACAAACTCGTTAGAGACAGACAAGCCTGTTCTTTTGCCTCCTATCAGGAGATGGCAATCACTTACCGGTGACTCTAGAAAGCCCTTAAATCGGCTTCTGTGGTTGAGCTTAAAGGAGTTAAAACGATCGAGTACAGAATTGCTAGAAAGGAGGGGAGGAGAGGAGCTGCTTCTTCCGGTTCACTCATGGGAGGAAGGTGGTGTGCAGAGTGGTTTTTCGGCTCTTCTTAGGGTGGAAGCAGCAGCTGGAAGGTGAGTTGAGGTCGGGTGGGAGGAGAGGCTGGGAGCAAGTAGGGCTGTTGGGTTTCCTCCGGGATGTGGAAGCAGAGAAGCAACCAGGCTGAAGTATATCAGCTGCTGCTATGTGTTTCTTCCCTCCCCAAGCTTTAATAGTGGTGGCCGCAATTTTCTGCTGGTGGGAAGATTTTAAAAATCCTCCTTCAAGTTAAGCTTAATTCCTTGGGAAGAGCTTGCCCCCAAAAGTTGTGAGTTCTTCATCATTGAAGGGTTTAAAGAGGAGACGGGACAGCAATTAATCAGGAATGATATAAAGTCTCCTGCCTGAGTAGAGATTGGACTAGAAGACCTCCAAGGTCCCTTCCAGGTCTATCCTGAGATAGATAGATAGATAGGTAGATTAGATAGATGGATGGATGGATGTGAAATACCACTCAGGCATCATCACAAAATCTCCAAAAACCGTAAAGCCTACAAACTTGAAATTTGGCACGTATGTTTCTCTTGGCTTCTAGGTGCTCACTAAGAAAGGATTTTTCGAAATGACCATCGGGATTATTATTAATATGCGCTGATGCTAAGGGGTTCTACTCTCCCTCCCCACCTGAAAAGAAATCTGTTCCAAATGCAAAACACAAGCAGAAGAGGGGAGTTTCAGTTTTAGTTATACTTTCACAGCAGTGACCAGATTTAGTACAGAACATTTGAGTTAAGCCACGCCCAGGCTCCTTGCTGTCTCCTTCTTCCTCACACAGCAAATACTGTTTCAATTTCCAAACAGCCTTCTCACACACTGACAGGATGCTAGCCAGGTGAATATTGATGGATGGTGGTAGGCAGAGGCAGAATTTTTTCCTTATTTTCCTCCTCAAAAACTTTCCCGATCATATAGTTTCATAGTGAAGCACCGGTACCCTGCTAGTACTTTAGTATAGAGAGGAATTCATAGACGACTCAATGACAGCAAAGTAGCCAGGTCCTGGGGCTGCAGAACAAGCCAAAATTATCATGCCTTCATCACTGTGCTTGATGGTTGGTGTGAGATTTTTGTGATGATATGTTTTGCTTTGTTTTCATCAAAATGGCACTCTGCTTTATGGCCAATATCTCCACTTTGGTCTCATCCAAAGGACGGTGTTTCAGAAGTCTTGTGATTAGTTCAGATACAAATGTGCAAATCCAAGTGTTGCTGCCATGTCCTTTTTAGAAATCAGAGCCTTTCTCCTGGCAACCCTTCCAAACGAACCATACTTGTTCAGTCTTTTCCTAATTGTCATTAACTTTAACACTTAACATGCTAAATGAGGCCTGTAGAGCCTGAGATGCCAAACCCCCTACCAATGAGAACACACCCCCACCCAATCAGAACACAGCCAAGACCCCACCGAATCAAGTCCCACCACCACTAGCAGTTAAAAGGAAGAAGCAGCTGCAATCTCACATCACTCTGAGAAGCAAGAGCCGAAGACAGAAGCCTGAAGATGATGAATGAGACTTCATCGTAACGTTGCCTAGATACTTCGAATCTTACGCGGGAGAAAACCCGAACAACCAAAGATCCATATACAAATACCTGCGAGAACCTCAGAAAACA
>NW_020769744.1:0-33136 GCF_900518735.1 Pseudonaja textilis | reverse complement strand
CCCCCCCCCAGAATATTCATAAGCATATTGGAGCAATATTAGTTTCCTCCCCTTCTGAAGCAGGCCCAAAATTTATAAAATTCTACCTCTATTTACAACCAATTTGACATTCATCTATCTACAATCTATAAAGGCATTGTAATTAATGGATGAACCAACAATGTTAAACATCAAAGCACTTTGTTAACAATCTACTATTCGGTTTAATTTGTATAAAATTTACAAGGGCTTCTTATTTATCACAAATCACCAGAATCATCATTCTCTAATTTGTCTGGGATGAAATATCTTTGTTTGATTCTTATTAATAAAAGTTTTTCTTAAAATTTAAGTTGAGAGCAATTAAGAGAACAGTTGTGCCTTATTCCCCCAAATCCTAAAACTTCTTGGTTGATCCATTTTCCAAATTGTTTTCTAGTTAGATATAGTTGGTCCATTCTCCAGTCTTCTTATGAAAGTCCAGTTCATCATTCATCGAGTCGATTAATTCCAAATCTGTAGGAGTCACATCCGCTTCAGTTGCAGTTTCCAAACCGTGTTGAGGGGTCTTTTAAGAAGCGACTGTGATCCCCATGGGAGCTTCTTGGGCATATCTTAGGCTCACAAAGCCATTCATTTGTGTGTGCTCATAATCCCAAACTCCTCCATGAGTCCCAGAGGAAGGGGACCTCCCAGAGCAGAAATGTTTTTTCTCACCAAGATCCTTTACATCCTTCTGGGTAATCTACCAGCTGGATAGGACAACAATTATTTCCTCCCTGTGATGCTTCCAGCAAACGATATCTACTGTAGAGACAGTCCTCTGTCAGGGAATTATGCAGCAAGTTTCCAAATCAAATCGGAGACACTGAGGTAAATTTGTAGTTTTATATAAATGAATACATTTAACATATTTACAGCAAACAAGATGGTCAGGAACACAGAAACATCCTGAGGTAAATCCAAATAAGATATGGAGCACACAGATGAAGAAAGAAAAAAAGCGGGAAAAATGGGAAACTCCCCCTTTACACCCACAGCAACCAATCATAGCTTAGATTGCCTCATGCAGGAGCCAGCACTCTCCAACCAATCAACTTAGATCTGCCTGTTCTTGCCCATTGTACAATTTTACTGTTCCAGCTACTAAATTTAATATCCTAACACCCCTCCAATTTATAACTGGACAGCATTGAAACCAAATTATTTCACAAGATCTTTGTGTTTTTGTATACTTAATAGTTTTGCCAAGAGGTCAGCTAAATTGTTTTCTGCTGGACAATAAATTGTGTCTATTGAATTTTCCTTCCCTGATATTACATTATGTCAACATGATTCCTTCTGGTTTGTACTCGCACCTCTTGCCATTAGTATACATGTTGTGTTATCTTCAAATATTGGTATAACTCCTTTCACTTCAATATCCAAATCCTTCACTAACCGTATATACCATGTCAACTCTGAAGACAATTTTGATTATGCTATGAATTGTGCTGCTGCTGTGGAAATGACAACTGAAGTCTGTTTTCTAGATTTTTAACTAGTTACCGTGTTTGTTAACATTATAACAAATCCTGACATTGACTTTCTATCTTGTACATCATCAGCCCAAATACTGTCTACAAAGCATGTCAATTCCAATTCACGAGATTGTTGTAAATTCAATCCTAAAAACCCCTGGTTCCCTTTCAGTAACACAGTATCCTTTTAATTCCTAACCAGTGTTGTTGTGTAGGTTGTAATGTGCAATGGCTTAAAATGTTGACTGAATTGGTAATATCTTGCCACAGTATATGATAAATACTGCATAACAGATCTCCTAGGACTGCTTGATAGAGTTCCGGATTACAGATTGTTCTATTTTTGATGGTTTGCCAATCTGGGGTCATGGAAGTTTGCACACTTTTACAACTTTCCATATATTTTTAACTATTATTCTATTGTCTTCTTCTGACTTAGAACATACCCACTTTCTTTTAATTTCTTTATTTCTACTCCAAAGTAGTTCTACAACGAACTATTGCAGGAACTGGATATATCTAGTCTAACACAGAGAATGTCTGAAACAGAAAAGGGGGTGGATCTATTGTCCAATGCCCCTCAGACAGTGGTGGAATTCAAAAAATTTTACTACCAGTTATGTGGGCATGGCTTAGTGGCCATGGTTTGGTGGGTGTGGCCTGTTGGGTGTGGCAGGGGAAGGATACTGCAAAATCCCCATTCCCTCCAGGGGTGGGATTCTACCAGTTCCCACCTATTTGCTAGAACCGGTTGTTAACATTGTTAACATTCTAAGCAGTTTGGAGAACCAGTTGTTACAAGGAATTACTGGCCTAATCCTGTAAGGAAGGCAGGAAGGAAACATTCTGGTGTTGCTACAGAAACTGTCTCTCCGTTAACCCTTATTACATTCTTGGCAGGACTAGACTTCCTTCTCAGGAACATCTCTGGAGTTTCTTTCCCCTCCTTTGCTGGTACTTTGCTTGTGTGGAGTGACCATTCAAAGTTACAATGGCACTGAAAAAAGTGACTTATGACCATTTTTCACACTTACGACTGTTGCAGCATCCCCACAGTCATGAGAGGCTAGACGAAGAGATGCTTGCCTCGATGTGAGTGATATTGAGTTGGCCACACCCAGCCAATAACATGACCACCAATCCACATCCACCCAGTAACATGACCACTATACCACACCCACCAACTAAGCCACGCCCACAGAGTCGGTTGTTAAAAAAATTGAATCCCACCCCTGATTTCTTCCCCACCCCAGTAACCTGCTTTCCAGCTCTTTTCTCCTGTGAGGGGCAACCAAAGAAGACCCTTCCAATCAGCTGGGACTCAGGACACGGAGAATAGATGGGGGCAGGACTAGTCAGAGGTGGTATTTGCCAGTTCTCTGAATTACTCAAAATTTCCAGTACATGTTTTCCAGAACTGGTCAGAACCTGCTGAATACCACCTCTGCCCTCAGAGCAGCACAAAGAGTAACAGGGTTACTTATCAAAAAGACATCCAACCTAGAATCAAGGAGAAATTTCCTTTCAGTGAGAACAATAAGTGGAAATGCTTTGCCTGTAGAAGTTGTGGGTGCTCCATAATGGGGTTTTTAAGGAGGAGATTGGACATTCATTTGTCTGGAACAGTATAGGGTCTCCTGCATGGAGAATTGATTTCTTCCAAGTATGCAATCCTGTAAGAACTTCATAAACATTTAGGGCTCAGCACATAGCTAATCTTCACAACCTACTTTTGCATCACACTTCACTATTTCACATGGATCAGTTGCAAACATAGGTTGCTAGGACTCATCAACGACAGCATTTAATCAGTGAAAATATCTCACGAACACGTTAGAGACAGACAAGCCTGTTCTTTTGCCTCCTATCCTATTGGCATATAGCAGTCACATATTAGTGACTGGAAAGCCTTTAATAGGCAAATGTGGTTGAGCTTAAAGGAGTTAAAACCATCGAGTACAGCATTGATAGAAAGGATGGGAGGAGAGGATCTTCTTCCGGATCACTCATGGGAGAAAGTTGATGTGCAGAGTGGTTTTTCTGCTCTTCCCAGGGTCGAAACAGCAGCTGAAAGGTGAGTTGAGATCAGGTGGGAGGAGAGGCTGGGAGCAAGTCGGGCTCTTGGGTTTCCTGCGGGATGTGGAAGCAGAGAAGCAACTGGGCTGAAGCATATCAGCTGCTGCTACGTGTTTCTTCCCTCCCCAAATTTTGAGCCCGCTGGTGCTCCAAGCTTTAACAGTGGTGGCCGCGATTTTCTGCTGGTGGGAAGATTTTAAAAATCCTCCTTCAAGTTAAGATTAATTCCTTGGGAAGAGCTTGCCCACAAAAGTTGTGAGTTCTTCATCATTGAAGGGTTTAAAGAGGAGACGGGACAGCAATTAATCAGGAATGATATAAACTCTCCTGCCTGAGCAGGGATTGGACTAGAAGACCTCCAAGGTCCCTTCCAACTCGGTTATTCTCTTATGGACCAGCTTTTTTCTTGGCAGAAATATCGGACTGATCCTCCCCTGCTCTCTTCTGAGATTTTTTTATTATTATTATTTCCATGTCTAACCAACAAGCACAGTATTTCCTATTGGTGCCCCATCTGCGTATTAACCAGGTTCAACTGTGCTTAACCTAGCAATTTGTAATCTTTTGGGGATGTTCAGTTGTATAGGTAGTCCTCACTTACCACTTGTTTCCTGAACCTTCGAAGCTATCATGGCACCATAAAAGCATCAATTAAAGCCCCACACCTATAAATTACCTCAGAAGGTTTGTCATTACCTATTTTGGGACATTTTTCAGGCTTGAAACACATGGATTTTCTCCATTTATATGTTTGTATTTGTATTTATCTTTATACATGTATATTTCCAAATGTATAATCTATTCCCATTTCATCCAAATATGCAGCCATGTGAAAGAGAAAGTACACCCTGTTTGAGTTCTATGGTTTTACCTATCAGCACATAGTAAAAAATCACCTGGTCCTTAGAAATCTTAAAAGTAGATAGATATACCCTCAGATGATCAACAACACATGAACATATTACATCTTGTCATGTATTTTGCAGAAAGAAAGGCAAAACAGAGGAGCCATGTGAGAAACTGCTATTGCACAGATGGTCTCAAATTTGACTCTAGAATCAAAATCACTGAAGTATTAGCACTGCTTTATAAAACCTTAGTAAGTCCACATCTAGAATACTGCATCCAATTTTGGTCATCAAATTACAAAAGAGATGTTGAGACTTTGGAAAAAGTACAAAGAGCAATTAAGTTGATTAAAGACATGGAGACTAAAACCTGAAGAACAGTGTAGGATTTGGGTTTGGCTCATTTACAGAAAAGAGGGACAAGAGGGGACATGATAGCAGTAGTCCACTATTTGAGAAGCTGCCACAAAGGAGGGGGACAACTTATTTTCCAGACACAATGGATGGAAACTAGACACAATGGATGGAAACTAATCAATGAGAGAAGGAACCTGGAATTAAGGAGAAACTTCCTAACAGTGAGGACATTAACCTGTAGAACAGCTGGCCTTCAGGCCCTGTGGGTGCTTCATGACTGGATGTTTTGAAAAAGACACTGGATAGTCACTTGTCTGAAATAATATAGAATCTCCTGCTTGAGCAGAAGGCTGAACGAGAAGACCTTCAGGGTCCCTTCCAGATCTATTCTGATTCTGAATACTATAGTATAGAGACGAGTGCATAAACCACTGAGTAACTGCAAAGTAGCCATATCCTGTGGCTGGAAAACAGGCCCAAATCATCACCCCTTCATCACTGTGCTTGACAGTTGATATGAGACATTTGTGTTGATGTTTGGTTTGGTTTTCAACAAGATGGACAATATCTCCACTTTGGTCTCATCCAAAGGACACTGTTCCAAAAGTCTTGTGATTTGTTCAGATGCAAATTTGCAAATTTTAAGCGTTGCCGCCATGTTCTTTTTAGAAATCAGAGGCTTTCTCCTGGCAACCCTTCCAAACGAACCATACTTGTCCAGTCTTTTTCTAATTGTCATGAACTTTAACACTTAACGTGCTAAATGAGGCCTGTTGATCCTGAGATGCAACGTTTGGATTTTTGTAATTTATCGGAGCATTGCACATTCTGAACCCTGGGTGAATTTGTTGGGACTTCCACTCCTGAGAAGATTGGCCAGTGTCTTGAATGTTTTCCACTTGTGAATGTGGAACATGGAATGATGGAGTTTAAATTATTTGGAAAAAGTCTTTAAACCTTTCCCAGATTGATGGGCAGCAACAATTGCTTCTCTAAGATCCCCGCTGATGTCTTTACTCTTTGGCATATAATTCACACCTTAGTGCTGGAGACCAGGAGACCTACAACTTTGCCTTTTATAGATGTAGTCACACTTGCTGATGATCAATTGATCCAGGGCATTTGATCAGCAGCACTAGCTGCTACTTCGCTTCTTCATACCTATGGAAGAAGTAACAGTGTTTTTAGTTTTTCATGTCTCTGTTTTTGCTTTGTTTTTGTAAAAAAAAAATGAAGACATGGGTATAATATATCATCTGTTGATGCTCATCTTCGATTATATTTACCTATTTTTAAAAATGCTAAGGATGAAATTATTTTTACTATGTTGTGATACATAAAATCATAAAGATCGAGGGTGTACTTTCTTCTTCACATAACTATATTTGATTTGCAGGTCTGAAAATCTGTGACTGACCTCAGTCAACAACTGAATCTAATGATTGAATTGATATTTGAACTGGAACTCAGTAATTAATATTACTATTAAAGTAACAGATTATTCTATCATTGTGGCATGTTTGCTTTTTCATTGTAATGTACGCTTTTTCACATCTTCTGAAACCCTTTTATAAACAATAAAAGCTACATTTTCATTTTCTTGCAGACAAAGATGATGCCAGAAGGCCACACTGGACAACTGAGAATAACAAGCAATATTAAAACGCAAAACAGATTGAGGCAGAAATAAAAATATTCTCCATTTCCATCAAAAAACCCACACAATTCTTCTCCTTCCGCAGCAGTTGAGAGGCAAAGGAAAGAAAATCAATGAGAGATTTTGTGCTGCAAAAAGTAGAGTATACGGAACTCAAGCGCACAATACACAAAAAGGTCAAGGGAGATTATTTTTCCAATCAGAAAAAGAGGAAAATATCTGGAAGTCAGTTGGGAGGAAAAGGGATCAGTGGTGGAAAAGCTCCATAGGTGTGCCTTTAATGGAAGAAGCAGACTACAAATTGCAAGTGACTACGCAGGGGAGAATCCACTCTGGAGAAAAGCAGATACAAATTATCTGAATGTGGCAAAAGTTTTTGTCAGAACAGATTCTTTTTCCTTCACGGAAGAACCTAACCAGAAGAGATGTCCTACAAGTGCTTCCAATGTGGTAAACCCTTTAGCAAAAATGGCAACTTGGTGATACATATGAGGACTCACAGCAGAGAGAAGCCATATGACTGTCCAGATTGTGGGAAACATTTCATTGCATATTCCCACTTGGTGAGCCACCTGAGGACTCACACAGGAGAGAAACCTTTTGAATGTCCTGATTGTGGGAAAAGTTTCAGTCAGAATTCCTGCCTGGTGAATCATCAGAGGACTCACACAGGAGAAAAACCCTTTGAATGTCCTGTTTGTGGGAAATGTTTCAGTCAGAATTCCAACCTGGTGAGCCATCAGAGGACTCATACAGGAGAGAAACCTTTTGAATGTCCCGATTGTGGGAAAAGTTTCAGTGAGAATTCCAGCCTGGTGAAACACCAGAGAACTCACACAGGAGAAAAACCCTTTGAATGTCCTGTTTGTGGGAAAAGTTTCAGTCAGAATTCTCACCTGTTGAACCATCAGAGGACTCACACAGGAGAGAAACCCTTTGAATGTCCTTTTTGTGGGAAAAGTTTCAGACAGAATTCTGACCAGGTGAAACACCAGAGGACTCACACAGGAGAAAAACCCTTTGAATGTCCTGATTGTGGAAAACGTTTCAGTTACAATTCCAACTTGGTAAGACATCAGAGAATCCACACCAGAGAAAAACCCTTTGCATGTATAGAATGAGGGAAAAGTTTCAATGAGAATTTTGACCCAGTGAAACACCAGCGGGCTCACATAGGACACAAACCTTTTGAATAATCTGATTGTGGGTATATTTTAGTCAGAATTCCTACTTGGTGAAACACCACAGGATTCACACAGAAGAGAAACCCTTTGAACGTCTTATTTGTGGCAAAAGTTTCTGTCAGAATGTGAACCTGGTGATACACTAGAGGTCTCACAGAGAAGACAAATGTGTCTGTGGATGATGCTTCTGGCATAAATTGTTCCTTATTGCCCACAAATCCAACTGACAGAAAAGTTGATGAGTTTAGAGAAGGGTTGAATTTTATTTCTCATCTCTCATTAGGAGTGTAGGTGAAAACATATCTCAGAATTAGACTTGTAAGTGGAGAGAAAAGAAAAATGGAAAAGGGCTACCTACCAGTTTCTCGTTATCAGCAGCAATTTCATTTTTTGCAGAAGTAGTGGAATTCCTCAAAAAGGCTTTTGGGTGGTGTTTTTTTTATATTGATTATTGAATTCCCACATGTGGAATTTCTGTCTTCTACCTTGGTGTCTTCCATATTTTGAGCCCCAGAATTCCCCAGCCACCATAGAAGTAGACCTCTAGATACAACTATAATGGGGCCTGTTGAGTGAGATTAGTTTGCTTAAATACCTATCCCCATCCCCTTCTCTCCCTGATGAAGCTGTTAAACAAATGTTCAAGTCGTTAAGCAGAACAGTGGCTACTTCAGAGTTGTGGGAATCTCTTGGAGGTCTAGCCTCCACTACCCCACCCTTTGGGTCCCCACAGGCATTTTCCTTTTCCCTGCAATTATTAGGCCTGACTCTCAACCCACCGGGCATCACACCCTCTTCATTCTCCATACCTTTTGAAGATCTCTGAACCTCATGTTGGTGAAGGAAGGCAAGACACGCATTTGTAGGCTTCATGACTATGTTGTGGAAGCAGCTGTTATTTTGAATGTGCTTGGGATTCATGCCTGGGTCATGTGTCGGGCTTGTGGAAGCAGCTTCTATTTTCTCATGCCTGCCTCTGTGTCAAAATGGTGGCTGCTTCTGGGTCATTGTTACTTGTACAAAGTATTCTGTTTTGCTACTGTAACACTTTGTAGACTGTGTTAAGGTATTGTGGGTGCACTGAAAATGGTGGATGCCTCTGGGAAATCTTCAAAATGACAGGCCAAGTATCCCCGGGCCATATGCTAAGTTCCACTTGTGCCAGTATTGTGCTGTATAGTGCTGCCACTGCTGAAAAAAGCCAATGCAGTCCCAGGCTGCATCAACAGAGGCATAATCGGTGTGGGATTCTACCGGTTCGGGCTGGTTCGGGCGAATCGGTTGTTAATTTTACATCCAGTTCGGTGAACCAGTAGTTCTGAAGACCAGCTGGCCCCTCTTCTTCCCGGAGTCCCCAAGAGGCCGATCTGGTTCTCAGGTGAGTGTAGGGTCGCCTCCTGGGAGCAAAAACGGGGCACGTCGGGGTCCTGCGTTGCCCCCCTGCGCCCAAGTTTTGCTCCCAGGGAGGCTTGTTAAGCCAAAAATGGGGCATGGGGGTTCCGGAACTCCCACCCCCCCATGCCTCATTTTTATTCCCAGGAGTCTCCAGGGATGCTTGCTAGGCCAAAAACGTCACCACCACCCCACACACACATCCCATTTTTGTTTCCAGAAGGCTCCAGGGAGGCTTGCTAGGCCCTGTTTTGGGCCTAGTAGGCCTCCCTGCAGCCTCTTGGGAGCATCCAGCCATCCAGTATGCCTGGATTCAATGTTTAGCCAAAAGAACATTTGGAGCAGCTAATACAGTATTGATCACTGCCTTGGGAATGTTCTCGTTAAACAAAACTATGCAGTCTCCTAAAACTGTTGGAGCCAATCTTCTTCCTTTCTTCCATATTCTCCTCTTTAAAACAAGTAAGTTGCTCTGGTATTTCATGCCAGGCTTAGTGTGGTAAGTTCAGCATGGATTTTGTAGAGAACAGCTTACTTTTAGGTGTCATTCATTTGCTCAATTTCAGAGCATACATTACACAATTTCCAAAGCATAATTCAGACTATTCAGCTTCTATTGCTGTCACAACCTTTATGGAGTCCAGTAGCCTTTTAAATTTGACAAGCAAAAAACACAGTAAATATTTCTCACAAATATTTTCCCTCTTCCACCTCGTGGTTCGATATTTAACATACAAAATTATGTGCTGTGTTACTTACTATTCAGGCAGTTTGCAAACTTGTGTTTTTTGTTGTTGGAAGGCAACTCTTTAATTTGAAGATGGTGGTAAATTCTCGGTAATAAAATGGCAAGTAGAAAGGCTCACTTCTACTTGCCAGTTAGAAAGGGTCAGAAAGAGTGAGAAGGTTAACTTTTGCTTTGTTTCCAATCTCCGTTTCATGACTAGTTGCATGACTAGATCTTCATAAAAAATAACTTTGGAATTGAAGCCATATGTGTTAAAACAAAATTCTTTCTGTTTAAGTACAAATATGCAAACAGTTTAAAGATTAATCCAATGTAATGGCTTTAAATATCCCTAGATTAATCTGTTTAATGGCTTTAAATATCCTTTCCTTCCTTTCTCTTAAAAGGAAGAAGAAAAAGAAAGGGGGGATGGGAGAAAGAAAGAAAGGGAGAAAGAGGGAAGGGAAAGAACAATGAGATATGGAGGGAGGGAGAAAAAGGAGAAGAAAGAAGCAAGGACCATAAACCCTGGCACTAGACTAGATGCAACTTCAGAGGATGCTTTGAAACAGCACAGCAATCCAGGGCTGGAAGGCCAGACAAGGAATAATGGATGGAAACTGAACAAGGAGAGATTTAACCTGGAAATAAGGAGAAACTTTCTGATAGTGAGAACAACCAATCAATGGAACAGAAGTTGCCCTTGGAAGTTGTGGGAGCGCCATCCCTGAGACCTTCAAGAAGAGATTGGATTTCCATTTGTCAGAAATGGTGTAGGGTCTCCCGCTTTGGAGTGGACTAGATGACCTCCAAGGTCCCTTCCAACTCTGATTGTTATCTGTTAAGGGACCTCGGAGGTCATTTAGTCCAACCCCCACATGAGAGAAACCATATGAATACCTTGATTGTGGGACCATATAGCAACACCCAACTAGTCACATGACCACTAAGCCACACCCACCAAACCATGCCCAGAGAACCAGTTGTTTAAAAATTTGAATCCCACCCTTTGAGCCTAGTGTCAAGAAGTGAGAGAGTTGGTTTACACTGTTGATAGCAGACCTAGAATAGTGTATCCAGTTCTGGTCACCATGATACAACCAACCCCATGTGTCTATGATTCTATGAATTTAGAGGCAGTTTAGAAAATAGGTCCACAGTAGCCCCATAAACATACTTGTGGTAAAGGGGCTTTAAAAAAAGTTATTTTATTCAAAATATTAATATACACTACAAACTCCAAAAACAGATTTTTTTTCAAAATCAAAGCAGGGATAGGCAAAACAGAAAAAATGTCCAATAAAAAAGACTAAAACAGGTGTACTTTTATTATCCTCCCACTAAAATATTCATAAACACATTGGAGCAATTTACTTTCCTCCCCTTCTGAAGCATGCCCAAAATTTATAAAATTCTACCTCTATTTACAACCAGTTTGATGTTTATCTACTATCTATAAAGGCATTGTAAACCAACAACAAAGTGAAACATCGAAGCGCCTTCTTAGCAATCTACTATTTAATTTGTATAAAGTTTAGAATGGTTTGTAATTTACCAGGTTTCTTAAATCACCAAAATAATTGTCTCTGATTTGTCCGGGATGAAATACATTTGTTTGATTCTTATTAATAAAAGTTATTCTTAAAATTTAAGTTGAGAGCAATTAAGAGAACAGTTGTCCCTTATTCCCCTAAATCCTAAAACCTCTTGGTCGATTCATTTTCCAAATGGTTTTCCAGTTAGACATGGTTAGGTCCATTCTCCAGTGGTCTTAAGAAAGTCCAGTTCATCATGAATCAAGTCTATTAATTCCAAATCTGTAGGAGGAGCCACATCCAAACCATGTTGAGGGGTCTTTTAAGAAGCAACTGTGATCCCCGTGGGAGCTTCTTGGGAAGAGCTCAGGCTCACAAAGCCATTCATTGTGTGCACTCATAATCCCAAACTCCTCCATGACTCCCAGAGGACGGGGACCTCCCTCTGGCTAATGTACCAGCTACAAATAACAATTATCTCCCTCCCAGTGATGCTTCCAGCAAATGACATCTACCGCAAATGGATTTATTTTCTGGGTGTAATAGAGGTGGTCTTCTGTGGGGGAATTATGCAGCAAGTTTTCAAATCAAATCAGAGACACTGAGGTAAAACTGTAGTTTTATATAAATGAATATATTTAACATATTTACAGCAAACAAGATGGTCAGGAAAACAGAAACATCCTGAGGTAAATCCAAATAGGATACGGAGCACACAGATGAAGAAAGAAAAAAGCGGGAAATATGGGAAACTTCCCCTTTACACCTACAGCATCCAATCTTAGCATAGATTGCCTCATGCAGGAGCCAGCACTCTCCAACTAATCAACTTAGAACTGCCTGTTCTTGCCCATTGTACAATGTTACTGTTCCAGCTACTACATTTAATATCCTAACACCCCTCCAATTTATAGCTGGACAGCATCGAAACAAAATTGTTTCACAAGATCTTTATGTTTTTTGTATGCTTCATGGTTTTGTCATGAGGTCCGCTAAATTATTTTCTGCTGGACAATAAATTATGTCTTATTACATTTTCCTTCCCTGCTTCCCTGACATTACATTATTTTATGTCAACATGCTTCCTTCTAGTTGGTACTCGCACCTTTTGCCATTTGTATACATATTGTGTTATCTTCAAATATTGGAATAACTCCTTTCATTTCAATATCCAAATCCTTTACTAACCAGATATAGCACATCGTCTCTGGACACAATTCTTATAATGCTATGAATTGGGCTGCAGCTGTGGAAATGACAACTGAAGTCTGTTTTCTAGATTTCCAACTAGTTAGCATGTTTGCAAACATTATAACAAATCCTAACATTGACTTTCTATCTTGTAGATGATCAGCCCAAATACTGTCTACAAAGCATTTCAATTCCAATTCACTTGGGGGTGGTTAATGCAATCCTAAAAATCCTAAAAATTTTCTGAAGCAGAAAAAAGGGGTTGGACTGGATCTATTGTCCAATGCCCCTCAGAGCAGCACAAAGAGTAACAGAGGGAGATTTGTCAAAAAGACATCCAACCTAGAATCAAGAAGAAATTTCCTTTCAGTGAGAACTATCAGTGGAAATGCTTTGCCTCTAGAAGTTGTGAGTGCTCCATCAATGGGGTTTTTAAAGAGGAGATTGGACATCCATTTGTCTGGAAGAGTATAGGGTCTCCTGCATGGAGAGTTGGTCTCTTCCAACTCTGTGTAATTCTGTAAGAACTTCATAAACATTTAGGGCTCAGCACATAGCTAATCTTCACAACCTACTTTAATATCACATTTCACTATTTCACATGGATCAGTTGCAAACAGGTTGCTAGGACTCAACAACGACTTGATAGCGTTTGATCAGTGAAAACATCTTACGAAAACGTTAGAGACAGACAAGCGTGTTCTTTTGCCTCCTATCGGGAGATGGCAGTCACTTATCAATGACTAGAAAGCTCTTAATGGTCGTCTGTGGTTGAGATTAAAGGAGTTAAAACCATTGAGTACTGCATAGCTAGAAAGGATGGGAGGAGATGAGCTGCTTCTTCTGGATCACTCCTGGGAGGAAGGTTGTGTGCAGAGTGGTTTTTCGGCTCTTCTCAGGGTGGAAGCAGCAGCTGGAAGGTCAGTTGAGGTCGGGTGGGAGGAGAGGCTGGGAGCAAGTCGGGCTGTTGGGTTTCCTCCAGGATGTGGAAGCAGAGAAGCAACTAGGCTGAAGCATATCAGCTGCTGCTACGTGTTTCTTCCCTCCCCAGATTTTGAGTCCACTGGTGCTCCAAGCTTCAACAGTGGTGGCCTCAATTTTCTGCTAGTGGGAAGATTTTAAAAATCCTCCTTCAAGTTAAGATTAATTCCTTGGGAACAACTTCCCTCCAAAAGTTGTGAGTTCTTCATCATTGAAGGGTTTAAAGAGGAGACGGGACAGCAATTAATCAGGAATGATATAAAGTCTCCTGCCTGAGCAGGGATTGGACTAGAAGACCTCCAAGGTCCCTTCCAACTCGGTTATTCTCTTATGGACCAGCTTTTTTCTTGGCAACAATATCAGTCTGGTCTTCATCTGCTCTCTTCTGAGATTGTTTTTTTTTTAATTTCCATGTCTAGCCAATAAGCATGATATTTCCTATTCGTGCTTTATCCATGTATTAACCAGGTTCAACTGTGCTTAACCTAGCAATTTGTTAAAGAAAAAAAAAGGAGGACTTTGGGGGATGTTCAGTTCTATAGGTAGTCCTCACTTACCACTTGTTTCCTGGGCCTTCAAAGTTATAGTGGCACTGTAAAAGCAGACGTACAGCTTGTCCACAAATTTTGTGGTCATTGTAGCACTTCTTTAGTGACTACACATCAGCAGTTCCTGTGGTTATAAAGATGCAGAAAAAGGACTTGCGCCAATAACTGCCGAGGAGGTGATATAAGTTGGCACTGTCATGTGACATAAGACTTCATGATTGGGCTTCTTAGTGACAATGATGCCAGTCCCAATTATGCTCAATAATGGAGAACTACTTGAATAGGGATGTCATCAGAGGGATCCTGGGCAGTATTTTCTGTCCTTATTTGGAGCTGGGGACTTCCATGAGCAAAACTGGTGCTTCAAATCTTGCTGAGCCATCATTTCATCAATTAAAGCCCTACATCTATAAATTACCTCAGAAGGTTTGACTTTAACCATTTTGTGACATTTTTCAGCCTTGAAACATGGATTTTCTCCATATTTGTATTTCTATATCTCTCTGTATATGTATATCTGCAAATGTATATTCTATTCCCATTTCATCCAAATATGCAGCGATGTGAAAAAGAAAGTACACCCTGTTTGAGTTCTATGGTTTTACAAATCAGCACATAGTAAAAATCATCTGGTCCTTAGAAATCTTAAAAGAAGGTAAATATAACCTCAGATGATCAATAACACGCAAACATATTACATCTTGTCATCATGTATTTTGCAAAAAGAAAGCCAAATCAGAGGTGCTGTCATGCCCCCATCGGATCCTGAATCCGCAGAGGAGGACAAGCCAGAACCGGGGCTGACAGAAATTGAGGGGGAGGGCTTGTTGGCTTTGGAGGAATGTGGGGAGGAGCAGGACAAGGCAGCCCCAACATGACCAAGAGAGGGCAGGCAGTGGAAATGAGTAGAGATGGAGCTCTGGTGATGAGCAGGGTACTGTCCCCTCCTGATCCCCAAGCATGGAGAGTGGAGAGGAGGAAGGAACAGCGCAGGCTGACCCAATGACTCAGGAGGAGAGCGCTTTGCCCTTCTTCACAAGGTACACCTGGAGGCTGACATTTAAGGAGACACTGTGAGGAGGGGCATTTATCGAGAACAAAAGCTGAATTTGTGGAGTTTTGTATGCCATTGCCAATGTTTGCTGTTTGCAGGACTTCTTGCCTTCTTCCTTGCTTCTTGGACTCTTTGCTTTATTCCTTGCTTCAAGGATTCATTTCTTTGTTCCTTTGCCTTGCTGGACTTGTGCTAACACATTTTGCTGGACTACTCGCAGACAGAGACTGCTGTGTGCGTGCTTGTGTCTGTGATCGCTTTGCTCCAGGACTTGCCAGGACTCGCCAGAAATGTGGGAAGGTTTCAGTTGGAGCATTAAAAGGGAGTTTGAACTCTCAGCTGGCTGTGTGGCCTTCATGCCTTGTCCCAGGTTATAATAAAAACTACGTGTGAGAAACTGCTAATTGGACAGGTGGTCTCACATTTGACTCTAGAATCAAAATCATGTCAAGTATTAGTACCACTTTATAATATCTTACTGAGACCACATCTGGAATACTTCATCCAGTTTTGGTCATCAAGTAACAAAAAAGGTGTTGAGACTTTGGAAAAAGTACAAAGAAGAGCAATAAGTTGATTAAAGGCCTGGAGACTAAATCCTGAAGAACAGTTGTAGGATTTGGGTTTTGCTAGTTTACAGAAAAGAAGGACTAGCGGGGACATGATAGCAGTAGTCCAGTATTTGAGAAAGTGCCACAAAGGAGGTGGGTCAATTTATTTTCCAAAGCACCTGAAGGCAGGGATGGATGGAATGGATGGAAACTAATCAAGGAAAGAAGGAACCTGGAATTAAGGAGAAACTTCCTAACAGTGAGGACATTAACCTGTAGAACAGCTGGCCTTCAAGCCCTGTGGGTGCTTCATCACTGGACATTTTGAAGAAGACTCTGAGTAGTCACTTGTCTGAAATAATATAGAATCTCCTGCTTGAGAAGGGGGCTGGACTAGAAAACCTCCAAGTTCCCTTCCAGCTCTATTCTGATTCTGAATACTTTGGTATAGAGAGGAATTCATAGACAACTCAGTGACTGCAAAGTGGCCAGGTCCTGTGGCTGCAAATCATGCCTTCATCGTTGTGGGTGATAGTTGGTGTGAGATGTTTGTGGTGATAGGTTCTGTTTTGTTTCATTTTGTTTTCATCAAAATGGCACTGTGCATTAAGGCCAAACATCCCCACTCTCATCCATAGGACAGTGTTCGAGAAGTCTTGTGATTTATTCAGATGCAAATTTACAAATCCAAGTCCTTCTGCCATATCCTCCTTACAGAGAAGAGGCCTTCTGGCAACCCGTTCAAATGAATCATACTTGTTCAGTCTTTTTCTAATTGTACTGTCATGAACTTTAACATTTAACATGTTTAAAAAAAAAGCCTTTAGAGCCTGAGATATAATGCTTTGATTTTTTGCAATTTCTCTGAGCATTACATGTTCTGAACCTGGGGTGAATTTGCTGGGACTTCCACTCCTGAGAAGACTGGTAAGTGTCTTGAATGTTTTCCACTTGTGAATGTAAAACGTACAATGGTGGAGTTTAAATTGTTTGGAAAAAGTCTAATAACCCTTCCCAGATTGATGGGCAGCAACAATTGTTTCTCTAAGATCCCTGCTGCTCTGTTTACTCTGTGGCATCTAGTTCACACCTCAGTGCTGGAGACCAGGAAACTCCTACACCTTTGGCTTTCATAGATATAATCACAATTGTTGATGATCAATTGATCCAGGGAATTTGTTCAGCAGCACTGGCTGCTACTTCATCTCTTCATAACTACTTCATCTCTTCATCTCTTCATAACTTCATCTCTTCATAACTTTTTTTAGTTTTTCACGTCTCTGTTTCGGCTTTGTTTTTCTTAAAAAAAAATGACATAGTATAATATGTCATCTGTTGTTGCTCATCTGATGTTATATTTACCTATTTTTAAACTGCTAAGGATGAAATTATATTTACTATGTTGTGATATATAAAATCATAAAGATCGAGGGTGTACTTTCTTCTTCACATAACTGTATTTCATGATAACCCTTTGCAGGGTGAGAATTTGTGACTGACCTAAGTCAACAAGTGAATTTAATGATTGAATGGATATTTAAACTGGAACTCAATAGTAAATATCATAATTAATGTAAGGTTATTCTAGTATTGTGGCATGTTTGCTTTTTCATTGTAATGTACACTTGTTCACATTTTCTGCAACCCTTTTATAAACAATAAAAGCTACATTTTCATTTGAATCTTACAGGCAAAGATGATGCCAGGAGACTACACTGGACAACTGAGAAGAACAAGCAATATTGAAAAGCAAAACTGGTTGAGGCAGAAATAAAAATATTCTCCATTTCCATCAGAAAAACCACACAATTCTTCTCCTTCCACAGAAGGTCAGAGACGAAGGAAGGAAAATCAATAATCAATAAGAGTTTTTGAGCTGGAAAAAGTAGAGTATGTGGAACTCAAGGACACAATACACAAAAAAATCAAGGGAGATTATTTTTCTATTCAGAAAATGAGGAAAATATCTTGAACTCATAGGGAAGACGTTGCCTTGGGAGGAAGAAATGGGCTTAAATCAAAGAACCACTAAACAAGGGATCACACATATTTTTGACCTTCTCAAGAATATCTTGGTGGAAAAACTCCATAGGTGTGCCTATTATGGAAGAAGAAGACTTCAAATTGCAAGTGATTATGCACGGGAGAATCCACTCAGGAGAAAAGCACATAGAAATTATCTGAATGTAGCAAAACCTTTTGTCAGAACAGATCCTTTTCGGTTCACAGAAGAACCCACCCAGAAGGGATGTCCTACCAATGCTTCGAATGAGGTAAACCCTTTAGCAAAAATGGCAACTTGGTGATACATCTGAGGACTCACAGCAGGGAGAAACCGTATGACTATCCAGATTGTGGGAACATTGGATATTCCCACCTTGTGAGACACATGAGGACTGACACAGGAGAGAAACTCTTTGAATGTCCTGTGTGTGAGAAAAGTTTCAGTCAGATTTCTCACCTGGTGAACCATCAGAGGACACACACAGGAGAGAAACCATTTGACTGTCCTGATTGTGGGAAAGGTTTCAGTGAGAATTCCAGCCTGATAAGACACCAGAGGACTCACGCAGTTGATAAACCTTTTGAATGTTCTGATTGTGGGAAAGGTTTCAGTAAGAATTCCAACCTGGTGAACCACCAGAGGACTCACACAGGAGAGAAACCCTTTGAATGTCCTGTTTGTGGGAAACGTTTCAGTCAGAATTCCAACCTGGTGAAGCACCAAAGTACTCACACAGGAGAGAAACCCTTTAAATGTCCTGTTTGCGGGAAACGTTTCAGTCAGAATTACAGCCTGGTGAGCCATCAGAGGACTCACACAGGAGAGAAACCCTTTGAATGTCCTATTTGCGGGAAATGTTTCAGTCAGAATTCCAACCTTGTGAGCCATCAGAGGACTCACACAAGAGAGAAACCCTTTGAATGTCCTGTTTGCGGGAAACATTTCAGTCAGAATTACAGCCTGATGAACCATCAGAGGACTCACACAGGAGAGAAACCCTTTGAATGTCCTGTTTGCGGGAAAGGTTTCTGTCAGAATTCCAACCTGGTGAGCCATCAGAGGACTCATACAAAAGAGAAACCCTTTGAATGTCCTGTTTGTGGGAAAAGTTTTGGTCAGAATTGCAACCTGGTGAGCCATCAGAGGACTCACACAAGAGAGAAACCCTTTGAATGTCCTGTTTGTGGGAAAAGTTTTGGTCAGATTTCCAGCCTGGTGAATCATCAGAGAACTCACACAGGAGAAAAGCCCTTTGAATGTCCTCTTTGTAGGAAAAGTTTTAGTCAGATTTCTCATCTGAAGAACCATCAGAGGACTCACAAAGGAGAGAAACCAATTTAATGTTCTGATTATAGGAAAAGTTTCAGTCAGAATTCTGTCCTGGTGAACCATCAGAGGTCTCACACAGGAGAGAAACTCTTTGAATTTCCTGATTGTGGGAAACATTTCTGTTACAATTCCAACTTGGTAAGAGAATTGACACAAGACAAAAACTCTTTGCATATGTAGAGTGTGGGGAAAGTTTCAATGAGAATTCTGACCCGGTGAAATACCAGAGGACTCACACAGGAAAGAAACCTTTTGAATAACCTGATTGTGGGTATATTTCAATCAGAATTCCTACTTGGTGAAATACCAGAGGACTCACATGGGAGAGAAACCCTTTGAATGTTCTGTTTGCGGGAAAGGTTTCTGTCAGAATGTGAACCTGGAGATATACTGGAGGACTCACAGAAGAGACAAATCTGTGGATGATGCTTCTGGCATAAATTGTTCCATATTGCCCACATGGAAATGCAAGTGAAGGAAAAGTTGATGAGTTTAGTGAAGGGTTTCATTTCTCATCTCTCATTAGGAATGTAGGTGAAAACATATCTCAGAATTATACTTGTAAGTGGAGAGAAAAGAAAAATGGAAAAGGGCTGCCTACCAGTTTCTCGTTATCAGCAGCAATTTCATTTTTGCAAAAGTAGTGGAATTCCTCAAAAAGGCTTTTGGGTGGTGTTTTTTCTATATTGATTATGGAATTCCCACTCGTGGAATTTCCGTCTTCTACCTTGGTGTCCTCCATATTTTGAGCCCCAGAATTCCCCAGACCCCAGAGATGTAGTCCTCCAGATACAACTGTAATGGGGCCTGTCAGTTACGGTTGCATCTTGCAGTGGTTGTTAAGTGAGATTACTTTGCTTAACTACCTATCCCCTTCTCTTCCTGATGAAGCTGTTAAACAAATGTTCAAGTTGTTAAGCAGAACAGCGACTATCTCAGGGTTGTGGGAATCTCTTGGAGGTCTAGCCTCCACTACCCCACCTTTTAGGTCCCCACAGGCATGTTCATATTCCCACTGGGTCCCTCCCAACCCACCAGGCATCACAACCTCCTCCTTCTCCATACCTTTTGAAGATCTCTCAACCTCATGTTGGTGAAGGAAAGCAAGACACATTTGTGGGCTTCATGACTGTGTCATGGAAGCAGCTGTTATTTGAATGTGTTTGGGATTCATGCCGAGGTCATTCGGCTGACTTCTGAAAGCAGCTGCCATTTTGTCATGCCTGCCTCTGCCTCACAATGGTGGCTGCTTCTGGGTCATTGTCATTAGGACAAAGTATTCTCCAGAATGGTTTCGACAGGATCCATGCATGGGATGTATTCAGCTCTGTTCAGCTATAGACTGAATAGAAAAACTGAAGACACACCCCTTCTGGGCCGTCTCCAGTTCTTCTATTCAGTCTCAGCGGAGATAGACATTTTTAATCTTGCTCCTCTATACTTTATCATAGAGGAGTGCTTGTAATATTTTTAATTTAGATTTGTTATTTTGGACCAACCACAGTCCTTAAGGGACTAATAGCACCTTAGGCTTTTCAAAAGCCTCGGTGCTTATTACAATCACAAGCCTCTATTCCCTCAGCTTTTTCAAGCAAATAGTTTGGAGTTTGCAGAGATCGCTCCCAAAAACCTGGAATAGGGTTTGGGGGACATTGAAGATGCACCTTTTCCCAGCTGAGCAGCCTGCCCGTATAGGGAACGATAAGCAGTCCGAGCACAGAAGGCATCTTTATTCGACTTTAATGCCGAGCGGTTTGTTTATGACGAACAGCTGACAGAGAGACCACTCAGATCGAAAAGGAAAAGCCTGTCAGACAGCCTGCCCAAATAAGGGAGCGCAGTCTAAGCAGAGCTGCTGTGTTAGCCGCAACGAGGTTTCAGCAAAGGTAAAATCAACTTGGTGATGGTTTAAATTGGCGGGAGCCCCATTTTGTAGAAGCAGCCATTTTCTAGCCAGCTCTAGTGTGCTTCATGACCCGATCTATACCTCTCATAGACAGTTAACCTGGAAAGATTCTGGTTATTGGACTATTTAATTGTCTTCAAATTGGTGAAATTCTGTCCTGAGGGGCAAAGCCTCAGAAAAAAGACAAGAGGTATTTTAACTCAGCTTTTCTACCCTTATGTGCTGTGTGCCTCACGACTAGAACTCTACTGCTTATAGACAGTTAACCTTGAAAGATTGTGGTTATTGAGCTATTTAATTGTCGTGAAATTGGTGAAACTCTGTCCTGAGGGTCAAAGTCTCAGAAAAAAACATTTTCTTAAAGAATTTAATAAGATGCATTACAATTAATTGTTGTTTCTATTTTTATTTGATATACTCAGAGTAATGTTACAGTCAGTTATAGACATTGTGGAGGAATCTTCTAACACGATGTCTTCACATCTGATTGCTTCCAATCAACAGAAAGGTTGGGGGTAAAAGAACCTGTAAGACCAGAGGATCAGTTCAGGAGGCAGCTGGCAAAATCAGGGCCAAGGCCAGAGCTACTAGGAAAACTAAAGCTGATGAGCAGGCCGAGCGTAGACTACATAGTGAGTTGGTAAAGTAAGTAGAGGAGAATTCAAAAGAACAAATGAAATCACTGCAATTAAGTACTTCTAAGGGGGATCACACAAGTCAATCTATTCTACCCCAAGTGGGATCAGACATGGACAATTTGGGCTTCTAACATTCAGGATTCTGAACTTCCAGGGTGTTCTTACTTGAGTAATCCAAGACCAATGGCTCCTCCTTTAACTAGATAAGGGCAAATGCAACACACTGGAACAGGAGGGCAGTTAATGCCTTTGGTGGTTCAGTAGTGCTTTACGTAACTTATTGGTCAGGGAATGATGGGAGGACTTCAGACTAACAGTTCAAATCAGGCAGACCCTAGAGTAGATCCCTCCCACCGTAGGATGCATTCCCATTCCTTTAGACAAACACTTATGACTAAAACATGGTCTCCTGATAACAGTCCAAGCTGTGGAAGCAGTCCAAGAAGAGCAACAGGGCCAAGGCTTCTACTCTATGTTATTTCTTGTTCCCAAATCATCAGGGGGATGAAGGGCTATTTTAAACCTGAAAAGACTAAACTCTTTTGTTATTTATCATAGGTTTAAGGTACATACACTTCAATCTATTTTGAAGAAAGTGAAACACGGGGTCTATTTAGTTTTAATTGACCTTACCGAAGAGTATTTGCATATTCCAATCATACCTGACCACCGCAAGTATTTAAGAATTTGTTACGCAAGTTGACATTTTCAATATAAAGCATTCCCCTTTGGGTTGGCATCTGCACCCAGGGCATTTACCAAAATCCTGGCGGCTGTAACAGCCCATCTTAGAAATGTTCCAATTAGGATACTGGCCTACTTGGACAATATTTTAATACAATCAGTCCCCCATGAGTTAGCTATTAGAGACTTAACCATCACACTACAAGCCTTACAATCTCATGGATTTTTGGTTAATCAGGAAAAGAGTCAGTTTGAACCGTCTACCAAATGTTTACATTTAGGAGCAATAATAGATACTGAATTAGATTTAGTTTTCCTCTCTCAACAAAGAAGAGAGGACATTAAAGTGTTAGCAGCCCATTTCTTTTGCATAAGAAGGGCATCCCCAGCCCAAATGTCAAAATTACTAGGCAAAATGATATCCTGCCTTGATATAGTGCCATGGGCACAACTGCATTCTTGTGAATTACCTTTTCAGAGACCCATGGAAGATACCTCTCCCATCCGAGTCAGATTGCCAACCAAGGTATTAATATCCTTGCTTTAGTGGACCTCTTCAGCATTAAAGGATGCTCCTTTAAAGACAGGGAGTTTACAACTATACCTCCTGATGCTAGTCTCTCTGGGTGTGGGGCCCATTGTCGAGACAAGGTAGCACAGGGCATTTGGAAGGCTAATGACCTCAAGCATAATATCAGTTGGTCAGAATTAAGAGCAGTCCATCTAGCTCTCAAGGAATTTTAGGCAATAATCAGGGGGCAAGATGTGTTCATCCTAACAGATAATGTGGCCACTCAGGCACACATTAATCGTCAGGGAGGAACACAGTCAAAGTCATTACAAAAAGAAACTTCTTGTCTCTGCAGATGGGCAAAGAAAAAAAAAATGCTCTCAATCAAAGCTGAACATATTTCAGGGAGACAAAATGTCAGGGCAGATTGGCTAAGCAGATCTACAATAGATCAGGCAGAGGATGTTGCATCCACTTCCTTTTCAAGAAATTTCCAGCAGGTTTGATCACCCAATATTAGATCTGTTTGCATCTGAGACGAATCATCCACTGCCTCGTTTCTTCTCCAGGTTCCCATCCCGGGAAGCGGAGGGTGTCAATGCCTTTCGCTGTCAGTGGCCAAAGGGACTCCTTTATGGCTTGCCTCCATTACCTCTCACCTCGGCAGTCGTCAGGAAGACCTTACACAGAAAGCAGAGATTCTCCTTGTGGCACCATATTGGCCCAGGAGGCCGTGGTTTGCAGACCTAGTCAGTTTGTCAGTGTCACGCCCCTGGAGGATTCCTCCCAAACAGGTGTCTCTCAGACAGGCGCCAATTCAACATCCAGAGCCACAATAGCTTCAATTGGCCATCTGGCACTTGAGAGGAGACTGTTAGAAAAGGTGGATCTTTCCACACAGGTTATTAATACTATACAGGCAGATAGAAGACAACCCACTATTAGGATTTATGAAGCTACTTGGAGAGTTTTCTGTAATTGGTTCAAGGATAAGGGCTCTGTTCCTGGAGAGGCTTCGATCAGCACTCTCGTTGGTAATGTCATGTACAAGTTCGAGTTTGTTGTCTAAAGATCCTTTAATTCGGCGTTTCCTTAAAGGGGCAGCAAATTTAAGACCAGGGGTCATTCATAGATTTCCATCATGGAATCTTACCAAGGTACTGCAAGCCCTTACGCTTTCACCCTTTGGGCCCTTAAGAACTGTCAGCCTACAGCATTTATCACATAGAGTAATTTTTCTAGTAACAATTACGTCTGCCAGAAGGATATCTGAGCTTGCAGCTTTGTCAATAAGACCCGATATTTGTATTTTTCACACCAATCGAGTTGTTTTAAGATTGGATCCTATTTTTATACCAAAAGTCAATTCTCATTTCCATAGGGCGCAAGAAATTGTTTTACCAAATTTTTGTCCAGATCCAGCTCACCCTAGAGAAAAACTTTGGCATATCCTAGATGTAAGGAGAGCTCTCCATATTTACATAAAAAGGACAGCTTCCTTTAGAAAGATGGAAGCAATATTTATCTCTTATCATAAAAAATCCTTAGGACAGAGGGTGTTGTCTTCTTCCATAGGCAGATGGATTAGAGCAACCATTGCTAACATTTACAAAGCACAGGGGTTACCTGTCCCATCTCACATCACGACTCACTCAACACGTAGTGCAGCCACTATAGCAGCTTAGAGTACTCAGGCTTCAGTGGAAAAAATACGTAAGGCAACGACTTGGTCCACTCCTTCACCGTTCGTTAGACATTATATACTTGACTCTTTCACTTCCGTGGAAGCAGGGTTTGGAAGGAGAGTACTTCAAAAGGTATTGCCAGAAGATCAGAGTCATTAGGGTTAGAATCCCTCCCATCGGGCATTGCTTTGGTATGTGCCATGCATGGGTCCTGTCAAAACCATTCTGGAGAAGGAGTGTAGGTAAACTTACCTGAGAACGCACCTTCTCAGATGGTGTAGACAGAATCCAGACCCACCCATTTTCTTAGATTCTGGCAATCATGTTGGGTATTGGACTAAAATTTAAGTTATTATTAATCATGAATGTTATACAAAGATGGGACTCTTGCAGCACATGTAAGAAAGCCTCGACTTCATTCAGAACTGGGAAAAGTGGCCTGGAAGGGGTGTGTCTTCAGTTTTTCTATTCAGTCTATAGCCAAATGGAGTTGAATACATCCCATGCATGGATCCTGTCTACACCATCTGAGAAGGCGCGTTCTCAGGTAAGTCTACCCACGCTTCTTCTGTTCTGCTACCTGAACACTTTGTAAACTCTGTTAAGGAATTGTGGGTGCACTGAAAATGGTGGCTGCCCCTGGGAAATCTCCAAAACCTCAGGCAAAGTATCCCCAGGCCAAATGATAAGTACCACTTGTGCCAGTATTGTGCTGTCTAGTGCTGCCACTGCCGAAAAAACCCAATGTAGTCCCAGGCTGCATCAACAGAGGCATAGTGTCAGGACAAGAAGCAATGGTAAGAGTTGCTTTACATTGTACTGGTGACAGCAGACCTAGAATATTGTGTCCAGTTCTGGTCATGATACAACCAATCCCATGTTGCTATGATTCTATAAATTTAGAGGTAGTTTTGAAAATAGGTCCATAGTAGTGCCATAAATGTACTTGCGGGAAAGGGATTTTTTTAAAGGGTTATTTTATTCAAAATATTAATATACAGTTCAAACTCCAAAAACAAAAAGAATCAAAATCAAAAGGATAGAAAAAACATATAAAAAGAAAAAAATGTACATTAAAAAAGAGAAAAACAGATTTACTTTTATTATCCCCCCACTAAAATATTCATAAACATATTGGAGCAATATTAGGTTTCCTCCCCTTCTGAAGCAGGCCCAAAATTTATAAAATTCTATCTTTATTGACAACCAATTCAACATTCATCTATGATCTATAAAGGCATTGTAATTAGCAGGTGAACCAACAACAAAGTTAACATCAAAGCACCTTGTTAACAATCTACTATTCTGTTTAATTTGTATAAAGTTTATAAGATTTATTTACCATAAATCACTAGAATGATTGTCTCTGATTTGTCTGGGAAGATATATCTTTGTTTGATTCTTATTAATAAAAGTTTTTCTTAAAAATTAAGTTGAGTACAATGAAGAGAACAGTTTTGTCTTATTCCCCCAAATCCTAAAACCTCTTGGTCGATCCATTTTCCAAATGGTTTTCCAGTTAGACATGATTAAGTCCCTTCTCCAGCCTTCTTACGAAAGTTCAGTTCATCGTGAATTGAGTCTATTAATTCCAAATCTGTTGGAGGAGCCACATCCCCTTCAGCCTTCTCCAAACAAACCTGCAGTTTCCAAACCGTGTTGAGGGGTCTTTTAAAAAGCGACTGTGCTCCCTGTGGGAGCTTCTTGGGAAGAGCTCAGGCTCACAAAGCCATTCATTTGTGTGCTCTCATAATCCCAAACTCCTCCATGAGTCCCAGAGGACAGGGACCTCCCAGAGCAGAAATGTTTTTTCTCACCAAGATCTTTTACATCCTTCTGGGTAATATACAGCTAGATAAGAAAAGAATTATTTCGGTTGCAGTGCTGCAGCAGGGTGGGGAGAGAAGAGCAAGCTCTGCTCTCTTATCCCCAATCTGCCCTTTTGGAGGCCCTGGTGAGGGGCACAAAGACCCTGGACGGGAAGACGAAGGTGTGAGGAAGCCCGAGGAGAAGTTTGATGGCAGCGGCAGTTGACAGCTTCGAGGGAGACCCCATTTGCTCTGACGTGTGAATGATCGGCCATTTTGATGGCAGACCGAAGCCGCAGCGCTTTAGCCCATTGAAGAAGATACCAGAGCATGAACAGCGTTTTTGGCATCACTTGACTGATTGAACTTTGAGTGAGGGAGGCGGAAAGTGAAAGTGGAGGAAAGAAATGGCAGAGAGAGACGGCAGAACTGTGAGTCTTAAACAAGAGGACGGAAGTCCTAAGGGAAATGGCAATCCGGCGGTGAAAGCAAGGAACTCTTAAGACAGAGATCGAAGCCAATTTAGTTGATTAAAGATTGACTGGTGTTTTGGATTTGTTCTGATAAATTTGGAGTTGATTTTGACTGATTATTTAAAAATTTGGAGTTTAACTTGATGGATCTGTGACTTGTAAAAGAAGAAGAACAGTGGAAAAAAAGTAAGAGACAGGACTGAACCCAAGAACAAAAGTGACATTTTGAGATTATACAGAGAGAAGAGAAGCTGAGGTAACACTGTGACTAAACAAAATGTGAACAGACAGGGAAAGGAAAGTGATTGAATATTACTGCACTTCTTTTCACAGAATATAATTAGTGAAACATTTTGATTAAGGTTTGATTGAATTTATTAAGAATTTAAAAGTTTAAATGACATGAAATTGTGAAGACTGGCGAAATACTATTTTGATGATTGATTGATTGATTGATTATTAACAACTAATGAAATAAGCAAGGTTATATATATAGGAAGTGGAATATAGAATTGTTAAAGGAAACTGAACTTTACAGGTAAAGATAAAGAATATAGTTGATATGCTATAATATAGTAATATAAAATAGTTGTATAAGAACAATTTATAGTAAATATATTTTAGGCTATTATACCCTTTCTCTCTTTTCTTTCTCATTTTGATATTATCCTTCCTGTCATCCCTTTTGCTCTCTCCCTTCTTTATCTTCTTTAATTTTGGTGATTCAGTTAGTTTCAGATGCTATAAAGATTGAATCAAATCTAAATAATTTAGAATATCATAAGTTGGAAAAGATATTTATATTCTAAGGAAAACTACTGAATAGAATTAACAACAAAAGAAAAATTAAATAGTGAATGGTAAATTGGGAAGATATCTACAATAAAGTTAGGAATATGACCAGTACTACAACAATGAACTTGAAAGGGAAAAACCTGATGTCTGGTGGTTCAATGTCTATTGCATCTCCAGCAGGCAAAAAAACAATAGAAGGAACGCTGAACATGGAAAAGACGAGCAACGTGGCCAACATGGAGATGATTCAAACAACATTAACAGCTATTCAGGAAACGATGCTTAAAATGCAGGAGACAATGATAAATAGCCATACAGATATGAAGACGGAAATGGGAGAAATGAAGGGTAAGATTCAAAATTTAGAGGAGAAGATGGGAACAATCCAACAGACACTGGAGAAGAATGAACAAAGAATATAGAAACCAAAGCTGAACAAACAGATAAGAGATTGGAAGGGATGGATAGGAAAGTAATAGAGATGAACAGAGATTTAGAAGATTCGATTATCCATCTTGAAATGGAACGTGCAGCATTCTATTTGAGGTTCCAAAATGTATTGGAATCCAAAGATGAAGACCTGGGAGACATAATGTCCCACTTAATAGCAGAGGCATTGCAAAGGGACCAACAGGAAATAGTGAAAGAATTGGATGAGGTCTACCAAATCCATACAAACTACGCCAGACAAAACAAGCTGCCTAGAGAGGTCCACATCAGGTTCACCAGAAAAAATGTAAGAGATATTGTATATAGAATCACAAAGGATGAACCAATGGTGTATAAAGAAAAAGAGCTCATGACCTTGAAACAAATTCCAGGGCAGGTAAGAGAGTTGAGGAAGGACTACAGATCTCTGGAGATACTCCTGAATAAACAAAACATCTGGTTCCAATGGCTGGTCCCTGAAGGAATGCTGGTGACATGGCAAGAAAGAAGAGTAAAAATTGATAGTATTGAAAAGGTGCAAGAACTTCACGATCAGTTGATGGAAACAGAGGAAGAGGGGAGAGCAAAGAAGAGTCAGAAAGCAAGAGTCAGGAGGACCAACAAGAAGATCAGCAACAGGGAATACAGGAAACGGACCAAGAAGAGAGAGGCAAAGAAAAGAGAGAATACCCAAGGAGAGAAGGACTAAGAATAAGACCCCAAAGAGAAGCAAGAACTTACAGAAGATTTAGGTAGACTCAGAATTAATAATGAAGAGGTTAAATTACTCTCAATAAACATCAACGGATTAAACTCCCAGATCAAGAGGAAACAAATATTAATCAAACTAACTAAACAAAACATCAATATTATATGCCTACAGGAGGTACAAATCCAAAAACAACATAAAAAATATCTAGAATATCCCAAGTTGGGTGTATTATTTACAGCATTGGCAGATCAAAAGAAAAGGTGGTAACAATTTATGTTAAATTATTAAATAAATGCAAAAAAAATCTATGCAGATGAACAAGGCAGAATTTTAATAATATAAATTAATTTACATCAAAAATAATTACTATTGGTGGGGGATATACGCCCCTAAAGATAACCATAAGAAGTTTTATAAGGGACTATATGATAAAATAATTAGTGTAGGCGAAGAAAATATTTCCTTGATAGGGGACTTTAATGCCATTGTTGATGTTAAAAAAGACTACATTAGTGTGGAAGGGACTAGGAAGAAAAAAAAAGAGAATTCTACCAAAAAAAAATTTGATTTAACACATGAGACCAATTTGGAAGATATATGGAGGAAGAGGAATCCAAATGAGAAGAAATATACGTTTTATTCTAGTCCACAAAAATTATGGTCCTGAATCGATATGGTATGGGTTAATGGGGCAATCGAGAAAGATATTAGTGAAGTAGAGATAATGCCTAATGTATGGGCTGATCATAGTCCGGTTAAAATTACATGGAAAGGACATAGTAACAGGAAAAGGAGATGGATATTAAATTCATAAATAACAAAGGAAAAATAATATATCTCAAGAATTAAAAATGAATTAGAAATATTCTTTAAGGTTAATTTAAAACAACATACTAGTTTACAAAATTTATGGGATGCTGCAAAGGCCTTCATGAGAGGCATATCAATAGCCTATATAGCTAAGAAAAATAAAGAAAAATGGAAGAAACAGAATAAATTACAAGAAAGGATTAAAAAAATTGAATATGAACTCCAAAAAGACCCCAAAAATATGGAAGTTAAGAAAGAAATAGGGAGGATTAGATGTGAACTAAATTTGATAGATATTGAGGAAAATGCATGTAACTTGAAAACTCATAAACATAATTTCTTTGAATCAGCAAATAAACCAGGAAGGTGGTTGTCCCATAAATTAAAAATAGAGAAAGAGAAAAGATTAATTCAGCAAATCAAGGATGAGGAAGGGACAGTGCATTATCAGATGGAGGAGAAAAAGAGAATTGTGCAAAGGTATTTTGGCGAGCTTTATAAGCAAAAAGAAGTTATGGAAGAAAACCTTAGATACTACTTGGAGGGAAACGGTCTGAGTCCAATCTCAGAAGAAAACAGAGAAGTACTTAATAAAGAAATAACATTAACAGAGTTACAAAAGGCGATACAAAAACAAAAAAATAATAAAACACCAGGTGAACTATACAAAAATTTATCTGAAATATTTGAACCAATATTACTGGAACTATATAATGAGGCATTAATGCAAGCTAGACTTCCGAGGTCCAGGTCCAAGGCATACATCTCCTTATTTACAAAAGATGGCACCGATCAACAACTAGTTGTGAACTATAGGCCAATCTTGTTGTTAAATATGGATTATTAGATATTTATGACAATATTGGCAGAAAGAATGAAACCAATTTTGAGTGAACTTATACATACTAGGAATGGTTTCCTGCCAAATAGATACAAACAATATTAGGACAGTACTAAATTCGATTGAATACTACAAAGCTGCCAGAAAAACAGGCAGTTTTAATTTTTTTAGACGCACAAAAAGCATTCAATAATCTCAATTGGAAATTCATGCTGTATCAAATTAAAAAGCTGAACTTTGGCACATATAGAAAAAAACATTACAAGAAATACACTCAAACCAAAAAGCAAGTGTATTATTAAATGGAGATCGCGCTGAAGATTTTGAAATTGCAAAAGGAGTGAAACAAGGGTGTCCATTATCACCTCTGTTATTTATTTTGTTTTTAGAAGTGTTGCTAACTGCAACCAGATAAAATCCACAGATACATGGAATTAAAATTAGAAATGAGGATTATAAAGTTCAGGCATTTGTGACTTAGTATTTATAGCGGAAGATCCAATGAATTTGGGACCAATATTGTTGCAACAAATAGAAAAAATTGGGGAGGTGGCAGGATTTAAAATAAATAAGAATAAAACTAAGATGATAGTCAAAAACTGTACAACAAAATAGAAAGTAGAATTAGAAAACATAATGGGACTGCAAATAGTAAAAAAGGTGAAATACCTGGGAATTTGCATATCACCCAGATGCTCATCATTAAAAGAGGACAATTATGTTAAACTGATTAAGCAAATCAGAAAAGAATTGGAATTATGGGCCAAATTGAAACTGTCTGTATTAGGAACAATAGCAACGTTGAAAATGAATACTTTACCCAAACTATATCTATTCCAAATGATTCCAATTAAATTAGGGAAATATTTCTTTACAGAACTAAATAAAATGACATCCAAGTTTGTCTGGTTGGGCCATGTATTAAAATGAAACTATTACAAGATAATAGGAGCAGAGGTGGTCTTGGACTACCAGAATGGGAGCTTTATTACCAGGCAGCGGTGTTGAGTTGGATTAAGGATTGGGTTAAATTAAGAGACAAGAGAATCTTAACATAAGGACGACATGACCACCTGATAGGTTGGTATGTATTTTTGTGGGAAAACAAAAGTAATATATATACCTATTTCAATCAACACCTAATAAGAGACTCGTTGATTACAATTTGGAAAAAAATCAAAGATAAACACTATATAGAAATCCCACGATGGCTGTCAACCATGAAAGCCATAATACATCCAAATACATTAGACCTACAGAAAATGGTAAGCTATGAAGAATTATTAGAAAGACAAGGGAAATTAAAATCAAACCAAGAACTGAAGGAAAATGGAATTATAATCAATTGGTGGCCATTTTTGCAAATTCAAAATAAATATAAAAAAGACTCAAAAGATTTTGGATTTGACAAAGGGCAGAACCAATTAGATAAAATATTAATGAGACCAGAACAAAAACTTATAACTAAAATGTATAAATATTTATTAGATTTCAAAATGGAAAAGGAAATAGTCAAAAGCACAATGATTGCATGGGCACAGAATTTTGGATACACCGCAGAATTAGAGGAATGGGAGAAAATATGGAACATAAATTATAAGTTAACGGTATCTGTAGCATACAAAGAAAACATGTATAAAATGTTTTATAGATGGTATTTAGCTCCAACGAGATTGGCAAAAATCTACCCCAACATGAGTCCCAAATGTTGGAAGTGCAAAAAAGTTGATGGTACATTTTCTCACATGTGGTGGCTGTGCTCCGAGGCCAGGACATACTAGATTCAAATTAAAAATTGGTTAAAAGAGATTACTGCCTATCAGATTGAGCTCAGACCAGAATCCTTCCTTTTAGGAATCATCAAAGAAAGATTACCAAAAGAAGTAAAGTACTTAGTGTTACATATTACAACAGCCGCCAGAATAGCTTTTTGCGCAGGTATGGAAAACACCACATACCCCTAATGAAAAACTAATAATACACAAAGTAACAGAAAATACTGAGATGAATATGCTAACAATAAAATTGAAAGAAAAAGATGACTCTGAATTCTTTCCAAATTTGGAACAATTGGCATAAATGGCTAACAAATAGAACCAAGAAGTGAGACAAAAATGTTAATTGAAACAATCCTTAAGAAAGTAAAATACAATTTTGTAAATTATATAAAGATATAAGAATAGTAATTATAGTTAAATATATTATTTAGTAGTAGACAAATGCAATACAATGTATTATGATATTTAAACCAAAATCCTGTTGTTGATACCATAATGTTTTATGATGTAAAAAAAGAAAATTAATAAAAAATATTTTTTTTTAAAAAGACAAGAATTATTTCCCTCCCAGTGATGTTTCCAGCAAATGACATCCACTGCAAATGGATCTATTTTCTGGATATAGTAGTGACAGTCCTCTATCAGGGAATTATGCAGCAAGCTTCCAAATCAAATCAGAGACACTGAGGTAAATTTGTAGTTTTATATGAATGAATACATTTAACATATTTACAGCAAATAAGATGGTCAGGAACACACAAACATCCTGAGGTAAATCCAAATAGGATACAGAGCAGAGAGAAGAAAAAAAGCGGGAAATATGGGAAACTCCCCCTTTACATCCACAGCAACCAATCATAGCGTAGATTGCCTCATGCAGGAGCCAGCACTCTCCAACCATTCAACTTAGAGCTGCCTGTTTTTGCCCATTCTACAATGTTTCTGTTCCAGCTACTACATTTAATATCTTAACACCCCTCCAATTTATAGCTGGACGTATTGAAATCAACTTGTTATAACAAGATCTTTGTGTTTTTTGTTTACTTAATGGTTTTGTCATGAGGTCCACTATCCACTATTGACCTCACCCCATTCCTAAGAGGTCTGTAAGGGTCGTGCATAAGTGCACCAT
>NW_020769743.1:36086-75310 GCF_900518735.1 Pseudonaja textilis | reverse complement strand
TCAAAGTTTATTCCCACATCTCCCCTGTTTTAGTTTTTTGATGATCGCGGATGCCTCGGTAGCTTTTCGCCATCTGCAACAGCAGTTCTCCTTCCGTAGGCTTCACCTGACACATTCCTAAAAGTCCAGGGAGACATTGGATACAACAGCATACACAATGAGAAAATATAATAAGCAATATCACTCCAACAATTAGGTGACGAATCCACGAACCATCTGGCAACCAGGACCAAAGTGCAGACCACACATCCAGTCCCTCACCCTCCGATTGTAATGGATTCTCCTTCAAGGTTTGTTCCATATGCTGTATAGTAGCTGTAATGTTTGGAGAATAATCAGAGATATACATGCAACAATGCATATGAACCACAGCGCAAACTCCCCCTTGCGCAGCCAAAATAGTGTCCACCGCATATCTGGTTTGCAGGACAAAGTCAAGAATTTTGCCTTGCTCTTCTTCAAGCAGCTTTAGCATTTTAATGGTGTCTTTAAACATAGTAACTGTCCAATTGTTTAAACGATGTAAATCTCTATAGTTCATCATGACTCCTAAAGGGGGAATAACTCCCCTTGATATTTGTGTCCAGTAGTCATGGGTCAAAACAGAGTTTACTTCCGTTGCAGAACGCACATTGTGGATATGAGCAGTCCCCAAAGATTTTAAAATGACATGCGATGGGATTACTTTCCCAAAGGTGCAGACCCCTTTCCATCGTGCTGGTATGCGATCATAGGCCATCCGTCTACACAGCAACCATAGATTTGCTCCCAGGAGATGACCAACCTTATTTGGCTCAGCATAGATTAGTTTTGCAAAGGACTCCATTAACATAGCCAAATAAGTGGACGATGGTGCGTTATTCCCATTTGCACATTTAGGCAGCTGGTTTTCTGTCGTGGTGGGACAGCATGTGGCAGGAATATATGGACACCCATTTTCATTGATCAAAGATGTGATATCAAAATAAGAAATGTTGTGTACAAAGTAAGTAAGATTTTTTGTTTTCATGTCACCCGAATAAACCCAACTTCCATTGCCAATAACAATTGTTTTGTTACAGAATGGATATGTTCCCAAGTAAGTCATATTCTCTACCGTCTCATTGTGGGTCCAGCAGATACCTGCCACCTCTTGGATCTGGCTTCCAAGGTGTAAAGTATTTATGTTACTTGTAGTCCAACTGCTAGACCACGTCCCCGAACAACCATAGCATTGTCCCTTATACCAGTCGCCTTCAGCCAGAGGTACTGCAACCATTGGAAGCCCTGATGTTTTGTGAGTTGGCATGTGCATACATACCCAACAATCAGTTTTATTATGAAGGTTTGCTAGCTTCTCCATGTCCTGGATCAACGTGTTTCTTTTCCATTCCCCCAAATGTCGCGTTGAGCGACCGGTCTGTTGTTTCGCCTTTCTGGTTGATTGCTGAATTCCTCTCAGAAAATAACCCTCTCCAGGGTGAGATTTAAAGTAGCCCTCGCAAGGGCGAGACAGTGGGACCCTCGCAAGGGTGAGGCCAGGCAAGACTCACAAAAGAGTGATTGCCAAGCAAGCACAAGAAATAAAACACACAAAACACAAGAAATCTTCAAAATGAGGCAGCACTTTGAGCCTGGGGGAGATGGGATTCCCTAGCTGCCCTGGAACAGATGGAAAAATCCAGGCTTCTCTCCTCACCCAAATCCACCCCCTTGCCCCTTTGGCTGATGATAAGGACGCACACAACGAGCAGGAACCCAAACAACTGTCCCCTCATCTTCAACAGCAGCGTATCCTCAGCCCCAAGTTATCAGCGGGACAGGTCCTCCCCACGTTGGATCTGGCAGTCTCCTATACCAAACTTTCCTTCTGATTAGCTCGTTCCACAATGGCCTGACCAGTGGAGTTGTAGGGAATGCCAAATTTATGTATAATTGACCATCGATGACAAAATTCCACAAAGGCGGTGCTGATGTAAGCAGGGCCATTATCGGTTTTTATCTCCATTGGTGGCCCCACATGTGTGAAGGTACGGAGACAATGGTTGACTACATGTTTTGTAGCCTCTCCTCGTTGAGGTGTTGCCATAATGAATCCTGAATAGGTATCAACGGTGACATGCAGATGGTGCCATGGTTTGAAAGGAGGGTGTTGTGTGACATCCATCTGCCATAGTTGACAAGCAGCTGTTCCCCAAGGATTTACTCCTTGAGGAAGAGCACTGGATTGGGCACTGCAACTAGAACATTGCTGAATAATAGCTGCAACTTCTGCAGCAGTGAGACCAAATTGTTTACAAAGAGCTTTGGCATTCTGAAGAAAATAGCTATGTGAGTCCCACGGAGTAACAGGGGAAAGCGAGAGGCAGGACATGGCAGAGGCGGCCGCGTCGGCCACGTCATTCCCTTCCTGCAGCTCCCCGGGAAGTGGCTGGTGGCTGCAAATATGTGCGATATGCAAAGAATGTGTGTGAGAATGAAGACAGCTTTGCAGGGCTAAAAACAAACTCATAAGATTAGCATCAACAGATGGGGAAAGATAAGCAAATTCAATGTTAAGTATCAATTGATAAACGTAAAGAGAATCCACAATTAGATTTAGCAGTTCTTGCGCAAATTCCTGTAAGGCCAAAATAGCAGCAGCTAATTCAGCCCTTTGTGCTGAGTGCTGAGGAGGGGTAATCTTTGTTTTCCATACCCCTTCCTGTCTCCATGCACAAGCGCCGTAGGTCTTACCACCGTCCGCATAAACGGTCATGCCCTCAATTGGCTGCTTAGCAATAACTGAATTAAAATTTACAGATACGTTTTGATGCAACTGGAAATGGGGGTCACTGGGAGTATGGCAAGAAATCTTCCCTGGCCAATTTTCAAGAGCAATTTGCAATTCAATGGATTGACTATACCAAGTTTCCCACAAAGTGAGGGAGATAGGTAAAAATAACTGAACTAGATCTATGCCATATAAATGCATACTGCGATTCCGGCCTTTGATGATTAACTCACTATAAAGCATAGCCATAGTAGAAACTGTTTTTCTGGGAGTGGCCCATGCAAATGAGTGTCCTCAATGTACACTTGATTAGGAAAAGTCACATCAATCGTGTGCAACATTTTTAAACACAAACCTGCATTCCCGGTAGTTGCAGGCGATGCCTTTGTAACAGCCTTGGGAGCGGGGCTAGCTGCATGCCCCAAATTTAGTTTCCCAAATTTTGGTTCTGATCAGAGCGACATTGATTTGCCCAATGAAACCCTTTTTTGCATTTCGGACAGACCAACTTCGGGTGGACGTCCTTATTTTTGTTTTTGTTAAACGCCATTCCCCCCCCCAGGTGCTCGGCACTGGGCTTTAAAATGGCCAGGCTTCCCACAATTAAAACAGTTCCCCGTAGGTTTCATCCCTTTTTGTAATGCCATAGCCAAAGTCTCCATGTTGTAAGCCTGAGAACCCACCACTGCACATGCCTTTAACAGATCAACCAGAGTAACCTCACCTCTAGCCACCAAACGCTGTAAGATACGCTTGCAGTCAGCGCTTGCATTTTCGACTGCCAATCTCAGCAAAAGTTCCTTTGCTGCTTCCTCATTGGAGATTTGCCGGGTAATAGCCAATTGTAGTCTTTCCACAAAATCGTTATAAGACTCAGATGCTGTTTGCTTAATTTGAGAAAAAGACCGTGCTGGGGTTCCCACATCCTGGATTCAGGACACCGCCCCAAGGACAGCCGCCATAACCACGGGAAATTAGTAGCTTGATCAGCAGTGGATTCAAACAAGCCTGCCCCATAGATTTGGTCTGGCGTATACAGCCCCCCCGAATTTCATCCCCTAGTGATAGCTACCCTTTGGTACTCTGAATCAAAAACCACATACTGAGTAGAACTCAATATCATTCTCATTAAATCTTTCCAATCATTAGGAATCATACGTGAGGTAGCCAAAATTGTCAGAAGACCCTTTGTAAAAGGACTTTGAATACCATAATCTTTAACGGCTTTCTTGATTTCCCTAAGTACTGCCAGCGGAATCGGAACCCATTCCGCCTGCATGTTGCCTTGAGCATCCACTTGCCTATTAACTGGAAACAAATTCATCTGGGGAATCTCATCAGGTTCTAATTTCCCCTCATTGAAAGCTTGATGAATCATTGCTTGAACTTTTCCCATTTGTGGCTGGGGTTTCTCATCCACAGGCGTAGGCGCTGTTGGGGGTGAGAAAACATACTCCAGCTTTGGAGTCGGAGGGTGCAACACAACTCCTTTATAAGGAGGAAGTTCTGCTAAAGGTTTTAAAAGAGGTTGTTGCTGGGTCTCTAAAGCAATCATAACAACCTTCCAATATGTCAAAATTTCAGCTGTTGCCCGTGGTTCCTCATGAAGGATAGTTCCAATTTTCCTCCACGTGTCTAACTTTAAAGAGCCCTTCTCTGAGTACCAGGGGCATTGCCGCCAGATCTCTTGCAGCAGCTTTTTCACATTACCTCTTGAAAGAACTATATACTCCCCTCCAGAAGGTTTAAAGAGAAAGAAATTTGTCCTGACTAGCTTCAGCAGCTCACTAACATGACATTCCTGTGGCTGAGAAAGTTTTCCCCCCATGTTCCCTGAAAAATCCTATTGTCCAGCAATTGTTAAGTACGTACTTTACCTATTCCAGGCGAGGAAACACAGAGGTCCGGACACCTACCACCTGCAGTGGATCACGTCAGGGTCTCATGGAAAAGATGAGACGCAAGCGAGTGTTCTCGGGAGGAGAGCCCAGAGCAAATTCCAGTGCTCCCTTTTATTGAGATTTTTAGCATAGCAAGTATAGTCACATTGTGGATTACAATAATTAGATATAGTACAGACTTGTTTACAGTTGTCTGAGCTGCTTGATTGTTTCTAGTGTTTGTTTTTAATTTCCTTGCACTATCTCAGTGACCTTTAAGCAAGCATGTATGTATAAGGTCTTAGACTAATCATTACCCAATACCCAAGTCAAAGTTTATTCCCACAGCCAGGATTTGTGTCCTTCCTTCCTCTTTTCTCTCTCTCTCTCCCTTCCTTCCTCCCTCCCTCCATGTATCTATCCATCCATTCATATATCTCATTCATTTTCTCCTCCCTCCCCTTCTTTCTCTTTCTTTCTATCCCTTCCTTCCATCCCCCCTCTTTGTCTATCCCTTTTCTTCCTTTCTATTTCCCTTTTTCTTTCTTTCCCTTTTCTCTTTCTTTTCTTTTGTTTCTCTCTTTCTCTTTATTTCCCTATCTCTTTCCCTCTCTTTCCCTTTCTTTCTATCCTTTCCCTCCCTCCTTCAGTCTCTCCTAAAACTAGGAGACCGACTTGAAACACACACACACAAATGCACGGTTCCAACCAGCTCTCACACCTCACCTCGCCTCGCCTCGTTTTTAGCAGTGAACCGGTCACCAAAGTACTTTCCAAGCGCCCAGCATCATCGCTCGCCTCCCAGGAAACCTCGGTGATTGACTGACTGGGGCACATGCACTTTGGTGGTGGGGCGCTTGGATCGGTGCCTCTTCCGCACAAGCAAGCATCTCTCTCCAGAGCAGCTGTGGGAAGGAGGTGGACTTGCGGGGAGTTGGAAGGGGCGAGGGGCGGGCGGCCACGCGTTGGAATTCCCTGCGGCAGAGGGTGATGAGGGTCCTTCCTTGCGGCCGCGGCTGGTGCATCCGAGACGCAGAGATCGCCGCTCGCCCGATTGTCCTAGAGCGAGACGCCTGGGTTCTCACCCCGCCCCCAGGGCAAGTTGTTCGGACAAAGCATTTGGGGCGAGTTTGCTCCTTACTTCTCCTCCCCTTCCCCATTTCTTGGGTCTCTCTTTTGTTTCATGCCCCTTCTGCCTGCCTGGGAGGCTTCCGCGGTTGGAAAGAAAAGAAAAAGACGAACGGAAGGAGAGAGAGAGAGAGAGAGAGAGCACAATCAGAAGCTTGTCAGCATTTGTGGTCAGCCTGGGAGGAGGGTATAGAGACCCGCTCCCCCCGTTTCCTCTCGATCTCCCTTCCTCGTCCCCCAAGTTTTTCTTTTCTCCCATTCATTCTCTTTTTCTTTCGGCCCCCGCCTGAGAGCGAGGCTGCACTGATTTGAATGGGAGTTTTCTTGGCTGTGGAAGGGACAGTGGGTTTGCGCGGGTTTGGGCTTGGCTCCCCAGAACTTATTTAGGAGAAACTTTGCTCTGAACCCTGCACTGCTTTGGCGATGGCCGCATTGCCCCGGCAGACCGAATTGGGGTGCGTGTGCTTTGGGTATCCACTGAATATTGGAGAGGTATTTTAACCGGAGGTGGCTCCAGCTCATTGAGAATGACCCCTTTGCTAATGAAGCCTCTGCCCGCTTCCCCCCCTCCCATCTCTATTCCTTTTCAGCTTTGCCAAGGGGGTTAGCGTTAGCCCCCACCCCTCCATCACCAACTAACCGGCTTCAAGGCTGAAAATCCTTTGCTTTTGCCTTCTCCCTTCCCTGGGGAAGGGGGAGGAGGAGAAAGAGGTGAGGAGGGCGTCAGCTTCTGATCTCTCTCCCTCTCTCTTTTCCTGGAATGCTGCTGGGCGCTTGGAAAGTACTTTGGTGACGGCCCACTGCTAAAAACAAACAACGAAGCGAGCCATATTCATCGCAATGATGACACATCACGGCTTGAACTATCTTGCTTTGCATGTAATGAGTCTATCTCATATATTAGTTTCACCTTTTAAGTTGCATTACTAAAATAAATGAACTTTTGCACGATATTCTAATTTTTCGAGTTTCACCTGCACACACACATACAACTTTCATTTGTGCTCCTGAGCCCCCCCTTCCTTAGTGTACGGAGTAGATCCTAACTTTAACTTGATGTGTTTTTTTCCCAGGTGAGACTGGTCTATCAGGGCAACCTGGTCTACCCAATTATGGGACGGAGCATAATGCTTCCTCTTTAACTTGATGTGTTTTGCTGATGTGTAAAAACGGAGAAAATTGGAAGAAGAGTATGAAAAGCAGATCTGCGCAATTCCCCTTCCTATAACTAATTGAAATTTGGCACAACACTTCAGACCCTTGCTTAGAAACAGGGAAATCTCACAGATGAGAATCTCTGAATGGGCTATTTGGCTATTTAAGTGAGCAAATGTGCTACTTTCTGAACTTTTAATCTTAAAAACTGATACTGGGGCACAAACTGTGGATGGGTGCATGTGGATGAGCAGGCATTGGTCTGGGAGAGGGTGGTTTATGGAATGGAAAATCGCTAAAGTGGAAATACGTTTTTCAAACCTGTTTGTGTATTGGAGAAAAGTTCACTCAAATTTGACAATTCAGATGGGAACATTTTAAATACTGCAAAATGTTTGAAACTTTAAATTTAGAAATAGGTAAAGTCAAAAATTAAGCCAATGGTTGACTTGTGCTGCTCTAGTAGTTAGTTATTGCCCAAATATGGGGAAATTCTCACCACAACCCACATCCTGGAAGTAACACTGCTTTTCAATGTAATAGGTGTATTTTCATTTTAGAGCTTTTTAAATAATAAATCCTTAACTGAAGATGACTTGAAAATGTGCTGTATACTGTACTATTTTTCAAGTTATGTGTGTGTGGTGATAATGGTGAGGTATCAGTTTTCAATAATATTTGGGGCCAAAATCTTGAAGTTATTGCTATATTTTATTTAATATTACCTTGGATATTATCTAATATTGTAGGTAGTTGAAAACATTTTAATGTCTAGCCAGCTACCACCTTCTCCATCTCTTCTAATTCTAATTAATTTTCCTCTGATTAATTTTTCTGCTGATTACTGTGAAAATATTAGAGACCTTTTTTCAGTCCCCTTGACAAATGTTTATATTGGGCCTATACTTATGTTATTAGTTGAAAACTATATATGAGCCAGCTGTAGGGCAAATAAACTTTTCTATGCCCTGTTATTGTTGGAAGATACTGACAGGCTTTCTTTGAGTTCAGAAAAAAATATTATATGTTATGTTATTTGCCACACATCTTGTAATCATATAACTAGGGGCAGCTTGACCAGTTTAAGGCATACTTATGTGAAGAATTAATAAAGATTAACAGGGTTTATTTACAGAAGTGTGTAGCTGGTGCTCTGTTGCTGAAAAAGTGCTCCAGGTTTCTGCCACCCCCAGTTTCCTCTCTGTTCTTTCCTGTTCGTTTTGCTTTAGCAAAATCCAACTTTAGAAAGCATCAGGGGGAAAGTGGGGGGGAGGTAAATGAGGGAATTAAAAGCTACACCCAAATATTTCTCTATGTGGCAGATGCTAGGCCAGGGAATTGCTTAGTGGCAAAAGCAAAGAAAAAAACGGTTGAAGTAAATCAGAAAATTTTCAGTAAGAGATAAAATGGCAAGTAAGCAAGGAAAAAATATTTTTCCTTTGTGAGTGAGAGTGTTGGAATTCAGCAAACAGTATGATCTTTGACAGGAGAATCAAATTAGTACCATAAACTAAAGATTGGCTTTTAAGCATGCCCTACACAGAGAGAGGGGAGGAGAATTGAATAGACTCATACATTTATTTAGGATCATAATGCTGTTCACAGGAGATGAGAATCTTTTGTCTTACCACAATTCTAACTGATGTTTATATTGTGGGCATTTATAAAACATACTGAAAGGCATACAATGCATAATACAGACACATGGTTGCACACAAACACCCACACAAATACTTTGTTTTATCCTCTCACTTTGCTCTTTCCAAGCATATAACCAAATTTAATTTTCAGTTATTTAATTTACCTGACTTCCCCTGTAATGTATAATAATCTTTTTAATGGGATCACAGAATTTTAAAAAGTGTATGGGAAAACTGCCTTTCATTATTTATCGAATGGGTTTAGCTAATAATTAACTAGAAGATGAAAGGAGTGTTTAGAGTAAAGGTAAACAACAAAAACAAAATAAGCAAGCTGCCACCACATTTTTGGAAATGTTTGATTACAAAAAAAGGAAATGCCAAATATTGAAAAAGAATATTTTAATAAAGATTTTTCAGCTCTCTGAAAACAACAAAGGATGAGAGGGGCAGTAATGTATTTATCACTTGGCTATCTTGAGTGGTGATAGGTATTCTAAAACAAAAGTATCTCAGAAATCCTATATCACAAAAGCTAATCTTGTTATAGAGTATGATTTTTTTGTGGATATTATATTGTTTTATTTATCATATTTAAGACACATCACCCTGGAAGGTGGAAGAATTATTAAATTAAAAGGTTTTTTAAAATATTAACTGGAAGAATGCATATAACTGAGACATGAAAACTATACATAGTCTGGTTCTGATAATATTAGGACAAGTGTCTATGTGTGAGTTTTCTACTATACAAGTTTGGTTTATACTTAAAGACCTTAGGGCCCTCCCTAACCCTAGTAACATTTTGAACAGGCAAGTAATAGCAGACTTATTTCAGCTGGAAAATGGAACGTGTTCATCTTTAATATGACCTCTTAATTTCAGATACATTGGCAAAAATACCTTATTTTTACCAGTTTACCAGAAACAATCAATCAAGCTATCTTACATAATTAAGAAAATGTATTCTTTTTAACTGATACAAACACACCAAAATCCCATCTGAAATCTTCATATACATTCTGCAAGCCATAAAAATATTTCATACAACTTAAAAATACTACTCTGTAACAATGAGTTGAGTGCACTTTTGTGTTACACAGTAACACAATCTTAACTAAATAGATTTAACTAAATAGGTAGAAATTATCTTCAGCCCTGTTTAAAGATTCTTTAAGGCGTGCCTCATCCATTACATGACCAAAATAAATTAACTGTAGAAAATGAAAAACTTGGTCTAATTAAATTAGACTTAGGGGAATTAAACATTGTATATAGCACGGAAAGCAACCGAAAGAGTTCTTTAATTGGACAGTAGATGGCAGCAAACAGTACCAAGTTAAAAGGCAGAGGAAGAATAAAGACTGTTTTAAAACAGAATAGGACTAGGGGCAGGGGAAACACACACATATAAACAATTTAGTGTTGTTTAAGCAATAGGAATTCCTTCAGGAGTGGCCTTTAAATGGGTATAATCTATTGACAGGCCATCTTTGAACTGGTGAGTGATGCTCAGCAGTAGGAGACCAATAAAAGGCCAAGATGAACATATGAATACAGAAAACAAGTGGTTTAGAAGTGGCACTATTCTGAAAATGGAATAAAATCTATTGGATTAATACAACAACCATGATTCAACTCTGAAATGGTAGATAGAAAAGAAGGGTACAAAGAATCAGACCACGTTAAATCTACATCCAAGTCATAATTACATATAAAAATGCAGAAGACAGATTTACATTTTTTTCTCTTATATTCTGCGGACTCCATTCAAAAATAGTATTTATAGAGCAACAAAAGGATAAACTGGATTTCTAAATATTGATGGAACTACATGTACAAACATTATCTCTATACAGTACTGTTGTACCTTTTTACACACACGCATACATGCCCATGCATTTTCTATTAAAACACCCAAATATAGGCAGTGGGTTATAATCAGTTACCTCCCTTGAATTATAATTTTGGGTATTTTTCGTCTCTAGTTTAAAAATTCGGTGGGGCTGTGACCATCTCTCCGTTCTGTCTCTGTTCACCCCCTGCTCACCCCCAGCCTTGCACAGATGGAGCTGGTTGGAAGAAAAACCACCTATGTCGACAGGGAACTCCTTTAGAACACATCTTAATCGAACTGGCTGCTGCACAGAACTTCCCTGTATGTTTGAATGAATAAATGTATTTATTTATTTTATTTATTTATTGAGGTAGCTCGAATTCTCCAGATTTTAAGTCTCACTTGGCAGTGCCTCCCTCCCTCTTCCCTTTTCTTATACAACAATACAGTTAACATAAACTTTCCTGGTGTGTCTTTTCACGACGTCATATTTTTATTTTTTTTTAGATAAAAAAGGAAAGCAAGTCTATGTAGTTGTTTTCCCCGTTCAAATAATATCAGCTTGAATTTTAGAAAATTACGAACTTACCTTTTGATGCCCATCCTTCTCTGGATTGGGAGGAGGAAGAAGGGGCCAGATAGAGTTGCGTTTGCTTTTATATGTAAGCTGACAAATATTGTCCCAACCTGATAGCCGTTCATTGCGACTTCTGAGAGTTTTCCCCTTTGTTGCGTCCTTTTGTCCAGAAACTGGGGTAACTTCCTTCTTTGAAAAATGACCAAAGCCTCCATCAGGTACCGATTCTCCATTTCCCCCTCCATCATTAGAGAGAGAACCCGAGTTAGCACAGAGAGAATTGGAAAAGGAAGGGATCGATAACATTAGTAAGCTTAGTCCCAAATATGAGCGTCCATGTGAGCGAGTGTGTGTGTATGTGTGCTTGTGCCCGCCCACGCTTCTCCTGCTCCTCCTCTATTTTTAGCCCTATTGAGCTTATACAAGAAACTTTTTAAAATGTTAAAAGGGATGGCAGTACTACAGAGGACAGTGATCCGACCCAAGGTACAGTGGTCAAAAGAATGGTAGAATAACCACATGGGAAATCATAAAAAGTTCATGTTCACGGTTAGCAGTCCACATGACCAGCTGTGACCATTCGCAGAACCCAGCCACTCATAAAGTTCTATCACAAAGTTGTAAATTTTCATAAAACAACAAGGAATTTATTGCATTTCTTCACGGCTGCTTTAACAGCAGTCTTTTTCGCAGCCGCCATCTTTTCTTTTAAAAAATGAAAATAAAAAGAGGGAGAGTGAGAAGACTAGGTGAAGACTGGGGGGCCCGCCACATTTCGCCGGGGGGGCCTTAAACGACCCCTCTTTGACTAAAGGTTAAAAGAACCTCCTCTGCAAAGCCGCCTCTCTGCACAAGCCCTCTCCAGCTTTCTACACTTCTTTCGCTATAGAGATCCGCTACTGTCTCCATACTTGTAGACTGGAATTGCAGGGAGGAGGGAGAGAGGCATAAAGGCACTTGTTCTGAAACTGTGTTTTGTTTCCTTTAAGGCAAAAATACTACTCCTTAGCTTAATCAGACTGTTGGGAAGGAGAAATCTTCTCTCCCGCAGAGATTTTCCTTCCGGAAATTCGCCACGTACTTAAAACGTTAAATTCTACCCTGTCAAGTATATAATCGGGTCGTAAGAAACATATTTAACATATTTAACAGAGGCAGACATTTTTTAAAAAATATTTTATTTTTTAAAAACAAAAATACAAATTTCTATTCACATTAACAGTGTTCGTGTCGTTATTAATACATACATCTCCTTTTATACCTAAACTTCAACTCTTATTTCTATCCTCCACCCATTTCTACCACCTATGCCAAACAGCATAATAGTCAGAATCATCCTTGCTACTTAATTCCATTGTGAATTTATCCAGTTCCGCACAATCCATTATTTTTTGTGTCAAGTCTTCTTCAGATGTTATCTTTTCTGTCTGAAGGCTATTCTCACCGCAATTATGATAATGATGTATCAGATGACCTTGCTCAATTTTCCCTTAATTATTCCTAATAAAAATATTTCCAGTTCAAATTTTAATTTGTGTTCTGTAATTTCTAATAACCATCTTTGTACCCTCATCCAATATTTGTTAACCTCTGGACACTGCCACCACATATGGAAGAACGTTCCTTCTTTATATTTACACTTCCAACATTCTGCTTTTGTGTTTGGATACATTTTGGCCAGTCTTGCTGGGGCTAAGTGCCATCTACAAAACGTTTTGTATTGATTTTCTTTAGATGCTGCTGACAATGTCAATTTACAGTTATCAGTCCACATTTTTTCCCAATCCTCTAAATTTATATTATGACCTACATTTTTTGCCCAGGCAATCATTGATCCCTTTACTATTTCCTCTTCTAATTCCACTTCCAATAAATAATTGTACATTCTTGTTATAAATTTTATCTCCTTGCCTGTCAAAGTTTGGTCCAGTTGTTGCAAATCCTTTTCTATCCCTTGTTCTTCTAAATCTTTTCTAAATTTTGTCTGAATTTGTAAATATGACCACCACTCTATAGTTATATCTTGTTTTTAATTTATCAATCATTTTTAAATTCCCCTGATTATCTAATAATTCTTCATAACTAACCGTTTTTTGCATCCCTCGTATTTGGGTATAGTATCGCTTCCATAGGTGAAACCCATTTTGGTATCTTCATATGTTGTTGGTTTTTTTTTTACCTTTTCCCAAGTTTGCAATAGTGATTCCCTTATCAAATGTCTATGGAAGTATGAATGAGTCTTGGTTTTTTTGTCCCATAGGAAGGCATGCCACCCTGCTTAAAGATCATGGCCCTCAATTGCCAAAATTCTTTTATTTTTCAAATTTATCCACTCCTTCACCCATAATAGTAGTGCTGCTTGGTAGTACAGTTCCCATTTTGGGAGTCCAAGTCTGCCTCTGCTTCTACTATCTTGTAGCATCTTTAGGCTTATTCGTGCTTTTTTACCCAACCATATGAATTTTGTAACTATCTTGTTTAATTCCTGAAAGAATCTCTTATCCAATTTTATAGGGATTGTCTGAAAATAGTATAGTAATTTCGGTAGAATATTCATTTTTATCACTGCTATCCACCCAAATAAAGATAATTGTAGTTTTCCCCAATTTATCAGACCCTTCTTTATCTGTTGGAGTAATTTCTTATAATTGTCCTCCTTTATAGAGGCAGACATTTAGATGTTATTGTATTCATGCATTTGTATATGTATGCATGTGGGGCATGTACATTTACATATGTGTGTGAAGGAAGCAAGGCAGGCTGGCCAGACAAGGTCACTAAGGTTTTTGAAGTTGTACATGCAGTGTACTACTGCAGTGGTACATGCCACAAATGCAATAGTAGTGATTCAATGCAGCAAAATCGCATAAGATGTGTGATAAGACAGTTCAGGAATTCTGTTTTCACCCTTAGAACCTATCCACTGAAATTACTTACTTTGAGAAGGGAACATACAATTCCGCTTATTTGGTCTTTCAGATCTGACCCATTTCAAAGAAGAATTTAGACCCTCTCCTTATTTTTTTGTTGCTGGATAGATACCCAGAAAATTCAGGCATGTACCACTGATATGTCAATTAACAGCAAAGCAATTGTTTTCTCATATTTTATTTTGATAATTTTATATGTGAGCATCTATTGCACCTATCTTTCTATTGCACATCCATACTCACACCCGATAATACTGTTTTGTGTATGTGTGGATAAGTGTAACTGTATGCATTATTACAAGACCTTATATATGGGTATTCTATTTCTTTTCATAATCTATAAGTAATTTTTAAATATTTTCCTTCTCAAAAATAAAGTTAGGTGCATTTGAAGCCAAAGGTATAACTCTGAAAAATACTGGAAAGAAAATTTTTTTAAAATCAAAATAATGTTTCGGAGAGTGTGAGAGTATGAAAATGTCTATTTTAATTTTATCATTTTATTTTAACTTTACTTATGTGATATATGAAACTTTGCCTTGATTTTCCTACAGTATTTCTCATTCAAATTGTCTTTAAATTCTGACCTTTAGCCACTGTGTGTACAATGAAAACAAAAGCAAAGCTGTACTTTTCAACCATAAAAATAAAATACTAAGTATTTAAGATACCACTCCCCTCCTTGTTCTGCAATAACCTTCTAGTCTAGTGTGTGAAAGTGCAAAACTTAAACTAAAATGATGTGTCTTAAATTATTTAAAAATATTGCCTTGCCTTTATTCTGAGTTAAATCACTCTCATTTGTGTTACTTTCTTTCATTGTTAACTTTTACTTGCCATGGATACTTGTTTCCCTATAAAAAGTGGAAAACAGGACAAAGACACAAATGGAATTGAACATGCATGTGCGGTTTTTTGCTTGGAATTTCGTGTTGTTGGTGTTAGTAGTAGTAGCAGCAGCAGCATACCTTATTTGTTGTTCTTTTGTCTTTTGAAGAAGCTGACTGAGAAAAGGGGAATGATTATCATGGATCTGCTCACTCAAACAATAAGGAAGATGGCTGGCACCATGGGGGTGGGGTGGGGGAACACAGGAAAGCTTCCCTGTTCACACCAAATAAATGACATTCCTCACCCATATAAAGTCATTACTGGACATTTATTCATAATGTTATTTTAATTCCTTTCCCCCTTTCTATGCATAACAATCACATAATACAAATCAAAAAGGTTGATAAATTATTAAAGTATTTGTTGCCTACCCTATACATTGGTTTTATTCAGCACAATATTAATTTCAGATTCTCTAGTGACAGTAAAAAGCAAGTAGTCCATTACCAAACATGTAAAAGCATACACCAACAAAATCAGGATTAAAAAAAATACAGCACCAGTAATCAGACATAGAGGCACAAACCTAAGAAGGAATCTTATAGAATTATGTACAACAATTGCCTTCTGCTAAGTTTTGTGTTCCCTTCATACATTTGGAGTTCACGTGTTTCGAAGGAAAAGTGCTAACCATGTCCATATTTTTACTTCGTAAACCATTTATTTTAAATTACAAGAGGATAAAGAGAAAATTTAAACAGGAAGATTTACAAATACTTGGACTATATGTATACCCACATGAAAACAAAACAGTTATCTAGATTGGATTCTAAAGAGCCATTCAGTAGGTAGGTTTCTTTTTTTGTTGTACAAAAACCAAATAAGAGAAATGTTAATATAGGTAGTATTCTAAGTATCAAGAAGCAGATGAAAGAATCCTTTCAGTTTGCTTATATGTTTGTTTCTTGTTTCAATGTACAGCCTTATAATAATTTTTACATTTCCCTCTAAATATCTGGAACAGTGTGGTTTTCTTTCTTTCTTTCTTTCTTTCTTTCTTTCTTTCTTTCTTTCTTTCTTTCTTTCTTTCTTTCTTTCTTTCTCTTTCTTTCTTTCTTTCTTTCTTTCTTTCTCATTCTCTCTTCCATTTCCACGTTCATCCCTTCTTTTTCTTTCACTCTTGTTCATCTTCCTCAGCCTCTGGATTTTCCTGGCTATTTGAGCCTGGCCCTGCAGGTTTGTTTTCTTTTTTCCACTTCATCCGTCTGTTCTGAAACCAGATTTTGATCTGTCTTTCTGTAAGACATAAAGCATGGGCTATTTCAATGCGTCGCCTTCTGGTCAAGTAACGGTTGTAATGGAATTCCTTCTCCAGTTCCAGGGTCTGGTACCTGGTGTAGGTCTGTCGGCCTCTCTTTCTGTCAGTCCCTGCAAAACAATAAAGTAGAATTTTATAAGATTATTTTGGTTTTCACTTCATTTCCTCATGTGTGCCTTTGTGTGTTTTAACATGCAAAGGAAAGTATGATATTGCATACTCCAAATTTCACCAATGAATTTTTTCAGCTTTTTTAGGCAGGAATTTAATGTTCAGTTCTAGTTTCAAACAAATGTTGTAGGATATCAGGTGCACAACTTAAGCTTACTGATATTTGTTGAATTGAAGGCAAGGATTACTGATTGAATGAATTTAGGACAATTTACTGGTGATGCAAATTTAGTTCAAGGAGATTCAATGCATTTTTAAAAAAATGTCCAGTTTTCTGTCCCTACCAATAAAGACCAGTAAAAATTCATGTTAATGAAATTTCTATTAAAAGCTTGCTATTTATTTTCTCATAAGGCATGTGATAAGTGTTAAATCATGCAACAAGAACCGAGGTGGATGAAATTACAAGAAAGCCTCTTCCCTGCAGAAATTTCCACATCTGGTAAACCTCTTTAAATCAGAGAAGGTCAATGTAATGTAAGGTACCATTGTTTCCTTCCTTTTTCAGTTTTTGTTTTATTTTATTTTATTCCACCCCTTCCCCTGAGAGGAAAAAAAAAGATATTTGGATATTTTCATTAGGCAATTCGGAAGCTGCTGGGCTCAGTTAGTTGACATGTTTATTCCTCCAAAACCATCCTGTCTTTGACTACAAATATTTACTTGGGCACCAGAAAAATCTGGATTCAAACCATGGATTAATTCTGCAGTCATTTCTTGCTGGCCTGATTTCCTAACAGGTTCAAGGCTCCTGCTTTTGAGTAAAATGGGTTCTTACAAGAGCTAAAACAGCCCTACTTTACTTAAATGTGTTGATTGACATTTACTGTTTAGCAAAAGGGGGAGGCATAGGTCTTTGGGTCTTGAAAAAAAGAGCAACAAAGTCAGCTGGATATAAAGGGGGTGAAAATAAGATGTCTGTGGAATGTGGGTTGTAAACTCTACTGAACAGAAGGCTGTACTGGCCAGTCTTGCTTCAGCAGTGGAATCTCCCCATTCCAGGCAAGTTGCAAGGAAATGCAGGGGTTGGGGAGCATGGGGGGAGGTGAGGGGGGAGAAATAGATACAGAGAGGAAATAAGCCCAGTTTTCATTGCATTACTCAGAATGGGGAAAGAAGCTGCCAGACCTTCAGTAAGGGGGTCTGCTTGGAGACCTACTTGTATTCCTTCAATATTTTATTGAAGGAGTGCAAGCAGGTCTCCAGGCAGCCTTGAACCTCAAGGCACCCCCTAACATCTGAGTAATGCAATGCAATTACTCACCAATGAAAACTTTGTTGCTCTTTTTGTCAAGACCCAAAGACCTATGCCCCCTTCTCCCTTTTGCTAAACAGTAAATGTTTAGAAACAAAGTGATTCTTTGCCCTACTACCAGGAGCTGCTGCTGCTGCTGCTGCTATTTTTAAAAAAGTGAAGGGAAAAAGGATGTCCTTAATTGCCTCTCCACCCTACTCCAAACAACACCAAAGCTGGGCTTTGATATGCAATCTGTAAATCAGTTTATGGATTACCTAATAAAGAGAAGTTAACCTTTTGTTAGCTCTTGAAGTTACTGCAGCTGTGTCTTCATGTTCACACACACACACACACAGAGAGAGAGCCTTTGTTTCTCCCTCACTTCCACCCCTGGCTTCCATCTCCTTCCTTGCCATTTGGATAGAGACCTGGCCTGAATTTTTGCCCACCTCTTTCCATTCAAGGGAACCCTTCCTACAAACATTCATTTAGTTACCCCAGACAGAACCCTGTTTCCTCTCACACTGAAATAAGTATTTTGACTAACAGTCCAGCTGTGGAAGAACGTGGGGAATTTGTTCCCTTGCAATTTTCTCATCACCTCTAGCCCCTGTTGCTGAGTTCTGAGTCTAAGCAATTTTCTTACATTCAATTACTGGGGGAAAGAGGAATCTCCCAATGTTTGACTCTTTGCCTTTCTCTGCCTGTTGGTTCCTACAAAACTTAACATAAACTTGAAAATGCAATATTAAGAGACACACCATATTTTACAGTGGAGTAATATATATTACTCAGAGGTAAATACCAGTGAGTTCCCTTCAGATATGTGTGCATAGAATTGCAGCCTAAACATATTTTTCTTTCACTTCAAGTCTGATGTGTTCTGTGCTCCCCAGAAGTCTACATCTGTAGGGTTAGTTGTGGTTGGTTTTAATGCATTTATTGGAATCGTGTAACAATTGGTATAAGGGACTGATTTGTGGTAATAAGGGAATCACCAATCCCACCAAACATAGAAATCTGGCTCTGAGGAGACACACAGAGCTATTATTGAATGTAATAATGGTGCTATAATGCGTTAAGGAAAGTTGAGTCTAGAGAGCCCAGTGATGGAACCTTCCTTTCTTTCCCTGTGCCTTAGGGTGTAACTTACATTGCCTTTCCTAACACCAGGTAGAGGACAGAGAAAATAGGCTGTTGGTACTTAATACAGACTACACACAATTGGGAAGCAAGGAGATTAGGTGTAACAAGTGCAACCAATGCATCTCTTCTACTCTTACAGAGTTCTTTGGTATGGCAAGAAGTCACCAGGTACATTCCTGTTCCAAAACTTGATACATGCACACATTTTAGAGTGGATCGTGGAAAGAACCACATTCTCTGATTCCCTTTCCGATCTCCAGAGTGGGTCTGAACTGCGTCTGCAGTTGCGAATCCTGAGGAGGGGAAAGACATAGAACAATTGTGGGGGATTCTTGTTCCGATGCAATGACCTTTTAAGAAACAAAACAAGCCCCAGCGTTGTTTGGACTCGCGTCTTCTGTGCACAAATCAACCTCTCCTCGTTTGGTTCTCTACCGCTGACTCTTTCCGTCTCCCCCTCCTGGTGTCATTTAAAAACATTTGTACTGTAAAAGAGAACGACTAAGCAATCGCCACGAATCAATCTCCGGAGCAGGATCTGAGAGAAACTTCTAAGTTGTATGTGTTAGCAATCCTTGAGGAATGAAGGAAGGGTAATGAAACAAGTCTTTTCACTGTCTATCTCTCTCTTCCACCTCCTAATAGTACAGCTGTTACAGAATAGCTGGACTATTAAGAAGCAGTAAATATTTAACTGTTTGTTTAAAGGTTCTTAGGGGATCTCAGCGAGAGAAGGGGGAGGGGAAGGAGAGATTCCTTTGGAGGAAAATTTCATAAAAGATCATCATCTTTTCCTCCCCCATCCCAATATCAACACCCACACACAGAGACCTTTGATCCTGGTTTCTTTCGCCACCACCGCCATTGTCCCGAAGGATCTTACCTGTGCTTCGCATCCAAGGATATATTCGCAATTTGTTTTCGTGTCGCAAATCCGTGTCCCTTTGGTCGCTTTTGTTACAGTTGGGCTTGGACACGTCTCCCGGACAAATCATGGAGAGGTTTTGCTCAAAGGGGTAACAATGCATGTTGAAGGAGCTGGTGTCCAGACCATAGCCGTTGGAATACATGCCGGGGGGCTGGGGGTGCATACCTCCCCTGCTAGGGAAGAGACCAGGCATGGAAGCAGCGAAAGAGGCCGTGGAACTGGAGCCATAGCCGGTGCGCTGGGCATTGGAAGCGAATGGGCAAGAAGTTTGCTCGGGAAACACTCCGGAAGGGAAAACCGAATTTGTGGCCTGATATTTAGAAAAAAAAGCATTCGCATAGTACAATGAACTCATAATCTGGCCGGGTGATTTGTAGGGCGGGACGTTTTTGTGTCGGTTTTACGAGGTGCCGTGATATATTACGGAATTAGACTCCAGATTTACACCCCCAAGTACCCCCTTTTTCCTCCCTTCGCCACGTGACCCTGGCCCACGTGATCCGAACAGCACCAATCCGCTCCGACCTTTCCCTACCCTCCAACTCTCCCTCCCCCAAACAGAAACGGTGCCCCCCCCCCCAAGTAATAAGGAAAAGTGGGAAAATACTATGTATGGAGTAGTGGCTGGGATTTATACAATAAGATGCATTATTGATGATACGATAATGAACCTCCGAACCTAGAAGCGGGAAGGAGCGAAATAATGACCCCGGAGTCAGTAAGCCACCGATTCCCAGGTGAAGCTGGCAGGAAAAAGATGCGGGAGGGGAGCGGCGAGGAAAAGAAAATAAAGATTTGCAGTGGGTGGTTGTACCAAGCTACGGCAAGAAGAGAAAAAGAAAAGAGAGACAACAGGCAACAGTGAGAAGTGGGTCGAGGTAGAGAAACTGACCTACTTGGTTGATCCAAGCAAAAAGGGCAGCTTTAGGATTACACACAGGAAAATCTCTTTCCATTGATTTTACTTTGTTCCTCTCGAGATGTGAAGTTGATCTTGACGGCGCGCGCGTGTGTGTGGTTTCTATCCCTGTTCTCCCTGCTTAGAGTAATGAACAAAACGTAGGAGTGAGAGCCATCGAGAGAAATGCCCGCCGCCCTATTCTTGGGCGGGTTTTATAAGCAGACATTCCACTGCTATCTGCTGTTGCTCCTCCACCCCCACGACGACACAGCCTCTGACCCACCCCAACATTGCCCATCCGAGCACTGGGATACTATTTTAGTTGCTGCCTGCCCACCCCTTCCCGCTCCAGTAAGCTTCCCTTCTGAACGCCATTCAATTCTATATAATTTATTCCACTGCCACAGGCGTTGAGCCTCGGAGCTCGCTTTGCTTTTTCTGGTGGCCGAAAGGAGAAGGGTGGAGGGAAGAAAGATTACAACAGATCTCTATTTATTTAAGCGCGTCAGTTCTTCTGCTGTACTCAATTACAAGGAGAAGGAAAATATGACCAGCTGGTTACTCTTTTTGCTCTGGGGAAGCAAGGAAAGGTTCCAGAAAAAAAAAAGGTGGGGGGGAGGAAGACGGAAGAGATGGAAAGGCGCAAGCTTCACTGAAACTTATCAAAGCCGTGTATGACAAACAAGAATAAAGCTGGCCTTGCAGTTAAGAGATTGGCTGAGGTCCTATTTTTAATGTTAAATTGAAAAAACAAAAATGGGGAGGCATATGGAAGGGCATGCATACAGGTGAAACTCAAAAAATTAGAATATTGTGCAAAAGTTCATTTATTTCAGTAATGCAACTTAAAAGGTGAAACTAATATATGAGATAGACTCATTACATGCAAAGCAAGATAGTTCAAGCCATGATGTGTCATAACTGCGATGAATATGGCTTACAGTTCATGAAAACCCCAAATCCACAATCTCAGAAAATTAGAATATTGTGAAAAGGTTCAATATTCTAGGCTCAAAGTGTCCCACTCTAATCAGCTAATTAAGCCATAACACCTGCAAAGGGTTCCTGAGCCTTTAAATGGTCTCTCAGTCTGGTTCAGTAAGAAGCACAATTATGGGAAAGACTGCTGACCTGACAGTTGTGCAGAAAACCATCATTGACACCCTCCATAAGGAGGGAAAGCCTCAAAAGGTAATTGCAAAAGAAGTTGGATGTTCCCAAAATGCTGTATCAAAGCACATTAATAGAAAGTTATGTGGAAGGGAAAAGTGTGGAAGAAAAAGGTGCACAAGCAGCAGGGATGACCTCAGCCTGGAGAGGATTGTCAGGAAAAGGCCATTCAAAAGTGTTGGGGACTTTCCCAAGGAGTGGACTGAGGCTGGAGTCGGTGCATTAACAGCCACCACACACAGAGGGATCCTGGACATGGGCTTCAAATGTCATATTCCTCTTGTCAAACTGCTCCTGAACAAACAACAAACTTCAGAAGCGTCTTTCCTGGACTAAAGAAAAACAGAAGTGGTCTGTTGCTCAGTGGTCCAAAGTCCTCTTTTCTGATGAGAGCAACTTTTGCATCTCATTTGGAAACCAAGGACCCAAAGTCTGGAGGAAGAATGGAGAGGCACACACTGCAAGATGCTTGAAGTCCAGTGTGAAGTTTCCACAGTCTGTGTTGATTTGGGGGGCCATGTCATCTGCTGGTGTTGGTCCACAGTGCTTCATTAAGTCCAGGGTCAACACAGCCGTCTACCAGGAGATTTTGGAGCACTTCATGCTTCCTTCCACAGATGAGCTTTATGGGGATGCTGACTTCATTTTCCAGCAGGACTTGGCACCTGCCCACACTGCCAAAAGCACAAAAACCTGGTTCAATGACTGTGGGATTAGTGTGCTTGATTGGTCAGCAAACTCACCTGACCTGAACCCCATAGAGAATCTATGGGGCATTGCCAAGAGAAAGATGAGAGACATGAGACCGAACAATGCAGAAGAGCTGAAGGCCGCTATTGAAGCATCCTGGTCTTCCATAACACCTCAGCAGTGCCACAGGCTGATAGCTTCCGTGCCATGCCCACATTGAGGCAGTAATTGCTGCAAAAGGGGCCCAAACCAAGTACTGAGTACATATGCATGCTTATACTTTTCAGAGGTCCGATATTGTTCTCTGTACAATCCTTGTTTTATTGATTGCATGTGATATTCTAATTTTCTGAGATTGTGGATTTGGGGTTTTCATGAGCTGTAAGCCATATTCATTGCAATTATGACACATCACGGCTTGAACTATCTTTCTTTGCATGTCATGAGTCTATCTCATATTAGTTTCACCTTTTAAGTTGCATTACTGAAATAAATGAACTTTTGCACATATTCTAATTTTTTGAGTTTCACCTGTATATCACAAAGTGCACCACGGGTGGGGAGTACCAAACCTGACAAGCTTCGAGAGGGGGGAGTTAGGTTTCCTGTTAGGAGCAGCAAGGCTGGAATTCAGCAATGAATTCATAATTGTGATGATTATGACCAGTATTAGCATAAAGACATTAGCATAACTTGTCTGAACCTAAGAACGTTTATCCAATCTCCTAACCTGAAGCCACCTCAGATAAACCTGTTGCCATTACAGAAACTTGGTAGGATGAAACCCACAAATGAAGCTTGAGGGATTTAAATTATTTAAAAGAAATAGACCAAATAAAAGAGGAGGTGGAGTTGCACTATATATAAGAAATAATCTCTACAGAAATAGAGCACAACAATGATGGAAATTATGTTGAATGCATTTGGGTCAATATTAAAGGGGGGAAATGACATTGCCATAGGTCTATACTATATAGGCCACCCAACCAAACAGAGAAAATAGATGAACGTTTTGCTAGTCAGCTAACTAAGGTATGTAGGAAGCACATCACAATAGTAATGGGGGATTTCAACTACCCTGACACCAACTGGGAGACAAACTCTGCACCAACTGGAAGATCCAACAGGTTCCTGACAAATCTAGCAGACAACTGTTTCTCAAAAAGTAGAGAAGGGAACAAGGGGATCAGCCATATTGAACTTAATTCTCACTAACAGAGATAAAGTGATAGGTGTTGAAGCTACAGGAACCTTTTGGGGTAAGCGATCATGCAATATTGGAATTCAACATTATGCAAGCATAAGGAGTAGAACAAAGTCAAACTAGAGTCTTAGACTTTAAGAGAGCTAATTTCAATAAACTTAGAGCTTGAGAAGGATTCCATGGATGAGACTCCTCAAGGGGGAAAACAACTCAAGAAGCTTGGGAAAGTTTGAAAAGTGAGATTATAAAAAGCCCAGTCTAGCACAATACCAATGAAGAAGAAAAATAACAGTTGTCAAAAGAAACCAGCATGGCTGCATAAAGAACTCTGACAAATTGAAAGTCAAAAAGGACAAGTATAAAAAGTGGAAAGAGGGGCAAATAACTAAGGCAGAATATCAGCAAATAGCCCAGGCTTGTAAAGATGAAGTGAGGAAAGCTAAAGCTCACAATGAACAAAGGCTTGCGACAGAAGTAAAAAATAACAAAAAAAAGCTTCTTCCAACATGTTAAAAACAAGAAAAAAATCAAGGAAACAATTGCTCTATTTCTGGGAGAAAGTGGCAAGAAGGTGACAAGCAACAGAGAGAAAGCAGAACTACTTAACTTGTTTTTTGCATCTGTCTTTATACAAAGGGAAAAAAACAGTCCAACCTATCAAAAACAGCACCACAAAAAAACAGAATAGTAACACAAGTTAAAATAGGGAAGAAAATGGTAAGTGCACACCTGTCTATGCTAGATGAGTTCAAATCACCAGGACCGGACGGATTACATCTCAAGGTTCTGAATGAACTGGCAGACAAGATCTCAGAACCACTGAACTATATCTTTCAAACATCCTGGAGCACCAGGGAACTGGACTGGAAAAGAACTTATGTAGTTCTCCTCTTCAAAAAAGGGGAAAATAGATCCAGGAAACTACAGACCCATTAGCCTGGTCTCAATACCAGGAAAGATTCTGGAAAAGACAATCAAGCAACAAGTCAGCAAACACCTAGAAGCAAAGAAAGTAATAACCAAAAGCCAACATGGGTTTGTTAAAAACAGATCATGCCAGACTAATCTTATTGTATTCTTTGACAAAGTGACAAAATTAGTTGACCAGAGGAATGCTGTTGATATAATTGACTTGGACTTCAGTAAGGCATTTGATAAAGTAGATTATAACCTACTACTAGATAAAGTAGAAAAATGTGGCTTAGACAGCATCATCACCTGATGAATTCATAACTGGCTGACCAACCACACTCAATGGAACTGCAACTACATGGAGGGAAGTGTGCAGTGGAGTACCCCAAGGCTCTGTTTTAGGCCCAGTACTCTTCAACGTATTCATCAATGGTTTGGATGAGGGGATAGGTGGAGAACTCATCAAATTTGCAGATGACACGAAGCTGGCAAGAATAGCCAAGACTCCAGAAGATAGGCTTAAGATACAGAAGGATCTTGCCAGACTTGAACATTGGGCTCTATCTAACAGAATAAAATTCAATGGTGAAAAAAGTAAGGTTCTACATTCTACATTTAGGCAAGAAAAACCAAATGCACAAGTGCACTATATGTGGTACCTGGCTCAATAGTAGTAAATGTGAGAGGGATCTTGGAGTCTTAGTGGACAACCATTTAAATATGAGCCAGCAGTGTGCAGCAGCTGCCAAAAAAGCCAACACAGTTCTAGACTGCATAAACAGAGGGATAAAATCAAGATCACATGCAGCCCAACAGGCAGGCAGGGATGGACAGATAGATAGATAGATGGATGAATAGATAGATAGATAGATAGACAGACAGACAGACAGACAGACGTTTATAAAGTTTATAATGCCTTGGTAAGGCCACACTTGGAACACTGCATACAGTTTTGGTCACCACAATGTAAAAAAGATGTTGAGACTCTAGAAAGAGTGCAGAGAAGAGCAACAAAGATGATTAGGGGACTGGGGGCTAAAACATATGAAGAACAGTTGCAGGAACTGGGTATGTCTAGTCTAATAAAAAGGACTACGGGGGACATGATTGTAGTGTTCCAATATATCAGGGGCTGCCACAAAGAAGAGGGGAGTCAAGCTATTCTCCAAAGCACCTGAGGGCAGGACAAGAAGCAATGGGTGGAAACTAATCCAGGAGAGAAGCAACTTAGAACTAAGGAGAAATTTCCTGAGAGAGCAATTAATCAGTGGAACAACTTGCCTCCAGAAGTTGTGAATGCTCCAACACTAAGTTTTTAAAAAGATGTTGGATAACCATTTGTCTGAAGTGGTGTAGGGTTTCCTGCCTAGGCAGGGGTTTGGACTAGAAGACCTCTAAGGTCCCTTCCAACTTTGTTATTCTATTCTATTCTATTCTATTCTATTCTATTCTAAACCTGGGGCACTTTTCAAAGGAAAAGAAATCCCCCTGCCTTCCTTCCCTCTTCCCAAATTTCCACCCAAATTTCACGTTTATTTTCCCTGAAACCATAACTCTCTTCTGTCTCTCAAAAGTCTTTTCCCGAATGGCAGTCGTTGTTTTGGAAGTGTGTTTTCCCCCCAACCGTTCTCTTCTGGATATCCAGGAGGAAGTGTTAAGCAGAATGAGAAATAACAATGTCACTTGAAATTGTGGCTTGAAAACTTTATTTTAATTCCTTTCTTCTTCTGCTTCCAGCTTCAACAATAGAACAAAGTTGAGAGTTAAGAGTGAACAACAAAATATAGTATTAGTTTCCCCACCCCCAATAAAGTAATTCAAGTATACAGTATATATTCTTTTTTCACAGTAAACCTGGGGAGAGGGGACAAAAGAAAACAAGGGAAAAACACTCTTTACAACTTATTCCACTCTGTGCATGCCAACTAAATGGGAAAGGCAAGAAAGAAAGAAAAAACGAGAAACACACCCTTTTTTGCTATCACCCTTTTCTTCTTTTTTAAAAGGTAAAACACTTAAAAGGACAGATAAGAAAAGCAAAGTGGGAACCCAAAAGGAAAGAGGATCTGTGACAAAAATGAAGACAACTACAGCATAAATAGGCAATTTCATGTTGTTGGGTATATTTTCAGAGCTACCTGCAAAAGAGGCACCGCAACATGAGAAAACTGCAGAGACAGGGAATGAAAATGGTGTGTGTGTGCATATTATATATGTATGTATATTTCAGAGGATGGAGAAGAAAGAAAAACAGAACGAGTAAGGAAAAAAGTCTTAAAAAGTGCAATACTGTGTACATTTCGTACATCATTAGCATAGCATTTATCTCAAATAAAAGGGGAAGCAAAGGAGGGAAGGTGGAGAAAAAAGTAAGGCGGGGAAGGGAGATTTTTCACAGCCAAGGTTAACAGAAGCTATTGTATCACACTCTTACTAATTCTTAATGGGCCAGATGAAAAATAACAAGGCTAAAAAGACCCCTGGTGTCTCTTTTAAAATATAGTTAATTGTATGTATCAAAGGACAACTAGGAGAAGAGGCTCACAGCTACATTATTTTACAGCAATAAAAGGCGAGGCCCCACTCCCCAAGCAGTATTTTAAACCCACTCCCCCGTCGGAACCACCTCTCACGTTAACTGGAATGAATGGAAGGATGGGGGTTGGGTGGGTGGCGGCTTTCTGAGGCTTGCCTGTCCAGTCTTCAAGCGCCTACTTTTTGTCCCCCGTCTGTGATTCTCCGTATTGTTTCATCTCCTGCGCCCTTTCCATTTTCTGTTTCTCCAATTCTTCTTGCTCACATTTGCTGCTGGGGAACTTATCTCGGATGTTCTCTTTCTTCCACTTCATCCTCCTGTTCCGAAACCAGATTTTCACTTGCCTTTCGGTCAGTCCCAGGGCGTGCGAGACTTCGATTCTCCGCTTGCGGGTCAAGTAAGGGTTAAAAAAGAACTCTTTTTCTAGCTCCAAGGTCTGATAGCGGCTGTAGGTCTGCCGGCCTCTCGGTCCAGCGGCTGCTGAGGTGGTGGGGAGAGAGAAAAGGAGATTGAGAAGACACGGTCACCAGGTTAGGGGACCGACTGAAAGCACGAAAGACGTGCGCGTACACACACACACACACAGAGGGATCGACGGAACTGCCCTTGTACGGGAGGTCAATTACACAGCAATGGATGAAGAGAAGCGCAGGCGAAGAGGTCCACAAATGCGTTCTGTCCGCCCGAGCTCCAATCTCACGGAGCTTCCTGGGTAGTTCTTATTGCTCTCTTTTCTCCTTCCACCTTTGTCATTTTCTTGGGAAAATTATTCACTCCCCGGCATCCTGGGTTTCTGGCAAGAACGCCTTCGCTGGCCCTTAAAACAATCCCCGCGACTTGCCCCGCTCGCATCTCCAGAGATTTAAAAGATTAATAACCAAAGGGGCGAGAGGAGGGAGGCGGAGGACGCCAAGGAAACACACAAAAAGGGGGTTTCGGAAGTTGTAAAAGTACCATAAACTTTAGGGGAAGCTTCTCCGATTAAAAGAAGAGGGGTGGAAGGGAAATCCAGTTCCCTCCATTCAGGAGAAGAGGTTTCTTTCGGGGTAATTAAGCGGTAAAGTAATCCAGAGGTTCAAAAGTTAACGCTCATAAAGGAGCACAAAGTAACTGAGGGTTGAAGTGCGGGGGAAGGAGGGAGGGGATGAAAGGTAGTGGAAGAGGTGGGAAAAGGGGAAGGGGAAGGGGAAGTTGCTTTATGGGTTCAGGAAATCCCTCCTCTGTGGCTTCCTAAGATGCCGCCTCCCCTTGCGGTCTCATCCAGGGAAAGAGTTGTGTGGGAGACGGGCTCTGCTCCAAATTGTTCGCGTCCTTTCCAGGCCGGTGGGGGCTAGCTTGCAATCCGGATACTGCAGTAGGTCGGATTCCTGAGTGCTGAAGAAGCTTTGTCTTTGCAACGGGACGTAGCCGAAGAAGTTGCTGCGATCCTCGTGGCACGCTACGGCGCATGGATTCTGTTGGTAAGGGGAGCTGGAGAGAGAGCCCCCCCGTGGTAGAACTCCTGGATCTGGGTGGGGTGCTGGAAAGTGACCCCCGTGCTCGGCCCGTACAGTACCACCGGTCTCCCTTCGAGTTCCTGGGCGAACCCACAATCGCAGAAGTTGGGGCGCAGGGAGTCCCCAGTTTTGTATTTGGAGAAGAGGGAGTTGACAAAATGGGAGCTCATTGTCATAAAAGGTTATTTTAAATAGATCTAGGTACCAGGGTTAGGGGAGATCAAAAGCCTCTGGATGTCAGAAGATAGCGAAGAGACGCCAACCCACGACCCTTTGTGATTTCCAGAAATATATACAGATATAGATTTATTTAAAAAAAAATCCTCGAGGATGGAGTCAAAACTCTTTTCCCGTGACTATGGTATCAGATTCATCTTTTTAAAATTGCTGCAGGGGCTGTTGTTTGTGACTGTTATTCCTCTCTGTATGTGTGTCTCTTTTTCTCTCTTCTCCTTTTTCTTTTTTCCTCCTCCTTCTCCCCCGCCCCATATATATGTATATATGGCACTTAAAAAAAGTTCTCGCTTTACATTTCCAAGGAGAGGTGCCAGTTCAAAAAGAGTTTTCCGTGATTTACTTCGGAGCAAATGAGTTCATATTTGGCAGTGTCTTTTCTGGATCATTTTGCATCTATTTCGAAACCCTCATCCTTTTGGTTTCCACATGCTCCACGCGGGCTCTGAACAGCCTGCAAGCAGGGAGAAGAGTGAGTTGGAGACAGAAGGGGGGGAGAGCGTGAGGGAGGGGTGAGTGGGTAAATATAGAAATTAAATATGCTAAACTATCTACCTTAATAGTCTCTCTTTCTCTCTCTCTCTCTCACTCACTCACCTAGCAACAAATCATCTACCTAAGCCAACCCAAAAGACTGATATTTGGGGAGGCTTGAAAAATTAAAGAGAAGCTTTGCTCCCATTGTTAATTTTCATTTTTTAAATTATTTTTTAAAAAATTTATTTCAATGAGGTAATTTTAGCCCTTTGGAAAATGTTAGGGTTACTTTGGAAAACTGTTAAAAGAGCCCCGATTTAATTCTAAAAGCCTCCTATAATATTTCAAAACAAACAAGATAGTCAGATTTAACATTTTAATGATTAATTTCCTTATTGATAAAAGCTTAAGCATCAGCACCAAAAGAAATGCTCCATTTACAAGGCCCCCTGCCCTAAAAAAAGTGGCTGTAAACTGTACAGCAGAAAAAAAAAGCAAAGTAAAAAGAGGCAGAGGCACACACATACACACACAAACATAGGCACAGAAAGAGAGTCTAACAAATATTTAAAAAAACAAAACAAGGCAAAACAAAACCACACATTCCAGTATGTTCTTGCTGGTTACATCACGCTACATGAAAAAAAAAATCTGTTTAAAGGGTTTTTATGAGTTCTTTACAGCTATAAAAACTCAGGTTTTGATTGGCACCTAAATGCTACAACCACAAGATGTTGGGGTGTCAATGCTGAATTTAAATGATTAGTTTTTCATATGTAACATTGACTTTTCAGCTCCCTAGCATTCAGCTCCCTCCTACCCCACTCTTCTGTTATGCCTCCCCTCTCCACATCTTCTCTCACAGTGGGGAGGAAGCTATCTCCCCTTAGCTCCCTACCACCACAATTGTGGGTCTTCACATGCACCCATCCTCAGAAGTAGTAACATCTCCACCCCTACCCACTCACCCCTGATCCTGTGAAAGCCTACTTCAAACACCAAAGTGCATTTGCTAACTCAGCACCAATTTCAGGAAGTTGGAACTTTCTGTATCATCCCTGTATACACACACACACACACACACACATACTCATTTTGACATCTTGTACATCTTTTCTTTCAGCCAAAATCTTGAGATAGATCCCTTGAAAGAATAATTCATACTAAGGAACCTGTTTAACTGGGAGCAAGGAGAAAGAAACCAAAAAGGATAAGAAGGCTTAAAAATTATGTTTTAAATGTAAAAACAAGTCTGTTTCATTTGTTTAAAGACTTTTTTCTACAACCCTTCTCCCCTCATTAAAGGAGTAGTATTTCCTCAAAATGCTTGAAAAGAGTGCTTAAAAATAAACTTGAGGTTTTATTTCTATGTTTTCATGTCTGTTGAGCGGAATAAATGCTTTTTCCTTCTCCAATGTTTTCCCAGATTTATAGTGGACAATCTTTGGGATCTTTACAGAGAACTCAGCCCTCACTGTTTCCTTAATAACTAAGCTGCAAACTTTCCAAGGTTTACCTGTGAACTGCAGTGTTACCACGCTGAACATAATAGGTTTTATAGCTGAATTGTTACATAAGCTTTCTCAAAAATGATTTCCCACTACGAGTATGTATTTACAACCAGGCCTCAAATATGTAGGATTTGCTGGCATTTGTTAAAGATCTACCTGACTTGCATCTCGGAACACATTTGTTAATGTGCAAATACTTACCTACCAAGATTGTCCCCCACTTATTATTTTATAGTTCTGTGTGGGTTAAAATATTGCAGCTTTTATCTACTTTAGACTTGCTGAACATGGCCTGGAATTGCAGTAGAAAGGGGATGGTGGGACTCTCCATTTTTTAATTTTCTGACTACACACATTCAGTCTATCTCTTTTTCCTTGAAGTTCAATTTTGTAACACAAAAAACCTCTGGTGTTGTTTAATCATTTTGTACAATATTGACTCTTTGCGGCATTTTTTTCTTGTATGTTTTTAAATACATCTTTATTAAAATGGGTTCTAATTTTAGTTTTTAATCTGTTTTTTCACATCCTATTCTCTTTTTTAGTCTCTTTGTTTTTTAAGGTTCTTAGGTGAGCTGAATGTCCTTTTGAGGCATAATACTTGTTTCAGGTACACACAAACATGTATACACAAACATAAAATTGTGTGTGTGTACACATGCATGTATACATATACATACACATACAGATATGTATTTTTTTAAAAAGAGTGGTGTTCAAGTTACTTAGACCTAATTGTATTTTGAAAGTACCACATTCGAGGTAAATTTGCCTCTGTTTCATTCTGAAGGGTTCCTGTCCTTTTTTAATGTATCTAATCACAAACAAAAGAGCAGGAATTTGTGTTCCCAGGGAATTCCTTCATGTTCTTCAAAAGCTGGAGAACGGTTCAAGACCCTGCAACTATTTAAGGTTATCTATGTTGATTCTCTTAAAATTGCCATACTGTATAATGACCTACAACAATTCCCATCAAAGTATACCCAGATCTGTGTGGGCTGGACAACACATGTTGTCTCCTAAAATTTGCAAGCTATCTTTCCTTTCTAGCTAAATAAATTCTACATTCTGAAAATGGCAGTATAACTATCAAATCCTTCTGACATCACAAAACAAGCAGAGGGGGCAAAGGACATTGCTTGGATTGTATCACCGTGCAGTTAAAGGATTGTTTGCTTACAATCACGGGGTGGGGTGGGGGGGTGGGAGAGCCAGAAACACAAAAACACAGACCCTTAATCATACTCTTGGTTGCAAGTTGCATTGTTCCCACAAAGCCCTGTTAAGACAAACGGGAGTTGTGCAGGAACAATGATACAAACTACCTTTCTTTGGCTGGGGTGTGTGTGTATGAGATCTGTTGTGTGACATGTTTTCATCCTCCCTTCTTTGTTCGCCTTGTAATGAACTGAATATTTATACCTTCTGAGAAGAAAAGCTCCAGAAAGATTGCCATGATTAGTCCTATATTTTATGCTGGGGTAATTATTCACAATGGTTTTGTGCAACAATTCCTTTTATTGTTCGTAATGAAATCAAGGTGTTGTAAACTCAGGTGGAAAAGACACTGCCGGCCGGTTATTGGAGTGATAGCACATGGAGTGATAGCACCATCTAATGATCATTTGAAGTAAGACGCCTATAAAAATTATAGATGGACAATAAGCTAAGATGGGTGGGTTAGAGAGATTGGCTGTGATGGATCCCCCCTCTTCTTTTCCATTGTGTGTATTTTAAATGATTGTTGCCTATGATAAATCATGGAGGAGTGTATTAAATTTCTTCTACCGGTATGACTGTAACTGGAAAGTGACCGTTTCCTTCTCATAAGTCTTGGTTAATTATACTGTGCTGCTTTTCATCTGGTCATTTTCAGGGAAATAAAAGAGAGACAGGGATTCTGCTTTTGAAAAACCACCGTTTCAAAGCCCAAGACTAAACAATTGAAGTATTCTGCTCTGGGAGGGAAAGCTTGGTTGTAAATAGATTAACCAGAGCGCAGAAAAAGCTTTCCAAACCAGATGTTTGGCCAGGGCTTGGAGTTTGTGTCTACATTTGGTGGTGAAGGTGATGGCGGTGTTGGGGTGAAGGGAATTGTTGCTGAGAGTTTATGATCCAGGATGATGGAAACTTGAAAGTGATAAACGCTAGACAAAGGCTGAAGCAATCCAGAACACAGGGTTTTCACAGAACCCATAAGAAGTGGATAAATTAAGAAATGTTTTTTCACATTCAAATTCTTAGACCTTCCTTCCTTCCTTCCTTCCTTCCTTCCCTGGAAAATTCTGGATCATCATCCTTCAGGGCTGATGTTGAAAGTTATTTGTGTGTGGAGAAAAAGATTTATTTTGTTGAAAGGAAGAAGTCATTAAGCAAGCAAGGCAAGGATGCAATACAGCCTACATAGTCAGTTAAAGGACATTGAAAAAATAAATTATTCTGAAAATAAAATTGAAAATCAGATTTACACAACTCCACCATTTACACCTTTTGTGATTTTACCTATTGTGCTGGTAATAGTTATGCATTCTTCACATTCTTGTTGTAAACCCTCCAGATGGAGTCAAACTTTGATATCAATTCTCTGCTTTAATCAAAATATGAATTAAGAGCATGTACAGAGTGCAGCTCATTTGAATTTTGATTCTCTGGCTGAGCTCCATGGTAAAACTGGGAACTGAGCCATCTTCAAAGATAATTGTTCCAGGCAAACTGCCAACCTGGGAACTGAGCCACCTTTAAAGATAACGTTCTAGTCTCAGCCTAGCACTAAGAAAAATCAGGGGATGAAATAGTATTTCTCCATCAATGACTACATGTGTGAGCTATGTAGCCTATATAAAAAATTACTTTCCAGCCCCGCCTTACTCAAAGCAGAGAGAAAAAAAAAGTTAAAGCGGGCAAAAAAGCCTCACCCCCCCCCCCCAATTCCTTCCTCTCTTGCTTTTTCAAGGAAAAAAGTCTGTAAGCAAGAGAAAAAAAATAACAACCAGCGAGGACAAGAAGAGGAGGAAATGTTTAAAATACTACAGAATCTCATCCATTTTTTCAACTCAACAACATTCTTTCAACAAAATAAATCTTTTTCTCCACACACAAATAACTTTCAACATCAGCAAAGCACACACAAATAATTCTCTCTTTCCAGTAAATCACATACATTTCTCCATGGGATCTTTCTAATGTCCGGACCTTTCTCATTTCCTTGCACACGCTATTTCTTACTCTCCTTTCAATCTGGGATGAGGGTCAACACACAAACATTTATACCAACTTTTTAGCATCAACATACTCACAAATTTGTACTGTAATCATACTGCTTGCACACTTACAATTCTTTTCTGGGAGCCAAACATGTTACAATTAATTTATTTTGAACTGCAATTCAAACTTATTCAAGTCTACATGCAATTATTTTACATTAATATACACACACATCTAAGAAGTTTTAATGGAAATCACATCCTGAAAAGAATAGTAAACATTTTCTTCTTCTCTTAGTTCTTCCTAACACATATATAACAGCATAAATTAACCATATATTCTTTGATCAGCCCCAATGTACTTTATGGAGGGGCTCTATTTTAAACACGGATCTGTGTCTCGTTCCATGCTTCTAAACAACAGAGTTAACTGTGGACCATTGAAATCAATGGGGCATGCTTTCCACATCCAACTCTGCCATCCAGTGCATCAGAAGAGAGCAGTTACCTGCATTCTAGTTACACCCATTGTTCTATCTCCTTAAGCAGTACATAATTAAAAAGGATTAACATAAAAATTTTAAACAAATAAATTTATGTCTCTGACCTGGGTTTCTAGCTTGAATCTCCCGCTTTTTCTAATTGTTTCTCTAATACTTGCCTTATGGGGGTTTACAATGACCTTGGAGAATCAAAAGATTTAGCCTCCTCAGAAGGAGCTGAAAGTCCAATTGGAGAAGATTTTGGAGTGACAATTTTTACCTGATCATAATCAGGAGGGGGGGGGGGCTTGTAGTCAATTATTGTTTTACTGAGACATCAGAGCCAGATGTTTCCACTGCTTGACAGCATTGATACCATCGATGTAATATTTGGACTGGAGCCCTGGGTTCAAGATGTAAAGTATACCCTGTCTATTCAATCCTTTAACCTAACCTGAGTGTTTGCGCTTAGGATACCAATTCCCTACCTCCTCAACCAGCTTTTTTATAGCCTCAGATACTTTTGCACCTGATTCATGTAGCAGGAATCTAAGTTCCTGAACATGTTCCTGCTGGTGCTGAGATAGATTGCAGCCCATACTTACCACTGATCGGTCCCGTAGGACGAGGTGTGCACCTTAGGGGTCTGTTCCAGACGATGGCAAGTATGTTGGGAGCTGCTGCCCCGCAGGGTTGATGGCCCCGTCCTGTAGGGTGGATGTCCCTGTTTGGGCGCCATGTGATGGGTTTCAAAGACTAGTCATTATGCAGGGTGCCAAGATGTCTGACTGCCTGGGCAGTGTTTATTACTTTTATATCATTTTTACAAGCAAGGAAGAGTAACATAGATACAGCATTTGGATTGGAGAATAGATACCACATGGGTGAAACCTCCCAACCAATCCTTAATAATAGTGGTGATGTTAGTAAAATGAGATCACCTATAAGTCTGGAAAGTCAGGGACTTTCCAACCCAAGATAGAGAATGAGATCATGCAAAGAGGCCCCTGTATTAGACACAGCAGTTTGCTGCTTCCGCCATCTACAAGATCTCTATTGCTACTACACCAAGTCAGTAGACAGGCTGTAAAAAAACTATACATCCAATAACCCTGCCGATATTTCTCCTTGAAGGTGACTGTGTATTGGGGAAGGGGAGGGAGATAATGTGGTAGTCACCAAATTGCAGAAAGCACACGTGATTAAGTTTAAGAGTTTGCCAATCTGATCCTCTAAGCAAATTTAAAACAAAATCCCTAATTAAGCTTGTTTCTCTTTGTTTTTGGGAGGGGAGAAGGAAAGGCACTGGCTTTGAAACATTCGTACCCATGCCTGAATCCCCCTTCTTAGTTGTCAATGAGATCTTCTTTCCATACTAATTCTTCCAGCCTGTTCCTCCCGCAGTCTCTCTCCAGACACACCAAGGCTCATTCAACCACCCATCTATTATGGTTGTCTTCCCCACCAATTTTATAACCAAAGCCTGTGGAGTAACTTTCCCTCAAAGCCACCGGCTGTGTCCCTTCCAACCCTCACTGTTCAATTTCCATTCCTATTACATCGAAGTTTTCCAACAATACATTAAGTAGAACAAACCACCCACTCCAGAACCCCCAATCCTAGATTAACATCAGTGACTTAGATGGGGGAAGGGGCAGATTTCTCTTTTCAAATAAAATTTTAAAAAGCTTCTCCTGCCCATTGTACCTTTTATGACATCCCTTTTAGGTTTTTATGATGTTTACTTCCTCACTTTTTATAACTTACTTTGATCTGGCCTGCTTTTGTCCTTCACAAACTTTATTGTCCTCGAAGCTGGGCCTTTGACTGGAAGCGATCCTTTCCCTTCCAGCAGAAGGGTCTATTGTTCCTAAGCCTCCCCCATTTTCTGTGATCTCTGTGTCTGGGCTGTCCCATTCCATGAATAACTAGAGGGTGGCAGACCAGTCTCAGAGTCCTCCAGTATAAATGGAGGAGCACTGGGTTTCTTTATAAGAAAGGGAATCAAAATAATTAACCCCTTTCATAGTTTAGGATAGGGAGTCAACACACACAGGCATTTACACATCAGCATACTTACACATTTATCCTCCATTCAAACTGCTTGCATAAAAAAAATCCACAAATATCTCCTTTCATACTTTCTCCAGGCAAACCAATCATTATTATGATTATTTTAGAGAGCTTTCACAAGCCACTGAGCTCCATTTTTCCAAACCCTTTAAAATAATATAATAATAATAATAATAATAATAATAATAATATAATGATGCTTTTTGTTTATTGTTATGAGAGGGTCTTGCTCCTCTCCCAAGTCTTGGAAATAACACAACATAGACACACATATACAACTCCACACTCTTCTAACAGAAGTGGACTATTAACAAGTTTCACAAATAAACTCAAATATTGTATCTTTGTCTGCCTCTTTTGTTCTCCAATATTGCTTTTACTTGCTCAGTAAGTCCCACATTATGAGGTCCCTGAAACAGCCAAAAATCACCTGGATTGTTCAAGGGAATTTGAGGCCAGACAGACATACAATAATGAGAAAAGGCTGCCTTTGATCCCTATATCTAATCCTCCTAATATCTCAAAATTAGGCAAAATACAATTCACCAGCATTTCCCGTTTCAAAGCCAGAACTCAGGTGGATTCCTCTTATTCCCTGGGACGTCTCCTGTCTGGTCTTTGCCTTTGTTTGCCTTTTACTTAGGGCCGGATCTCAGGCGGATACCCCTTATCCTCTGGGACATCTCCTGTCCAGTCCTTACCTTTCCTCCAAATTTTGCCTCTTTCTTTTCCTCCACTGGTGGTTGTTCCTGCTCCTCAGTTTCTTTAGGGCTTTAGCCTCTGAGTTCAATTAAGAAGTCACCAAGGATCTCACTGAGGCTGGACGTTATTTAGACAGTGGCTCATTGCATTCAATCAATCCACTCTATGCATCAGTGAGACATGCAGATCTCTGCATTACCCCTTGCTTTTCAGGGTACTCAATAACTGTCAAAAGACTCATGAGACCTGAGGGCGGCTGGCAATGCAGAAACACACAGTCTTGGTCACTGACCCAGAGTTTTATTTCAAAGCATTCACACATCTTTCAGCCACTGTTTTACCCATCCAGGGGCCCTCCTCTGGTAGTCGTTGGTGTCTTCCAATTGAATCCAGGCATGGAATCCTGGAACGAGCCCCCAGATTGTCCCCAGTTTGGGTCTGAGCCTGGTGCCAAAGCCAATGATAGATGCCAGACATGAGGTGCCGGTTTTCTGACTGCTTTGGTCAAAATGCCAAGAGCCAAGAACAAAGGATTGATTAAGTTTTATACATTTTCACTAAAGGAGAAAGTGGGACAAAGTGAGATAATAAGAAATATCATCTAATAAACATTTTGGTAATAATTCTACAATTTGTTCTATTAGTCTCTAGCTGTCCCTATTCTCAAGTCTTGGCTAATGAATGCCCTAGGAATTATCTAATACACATTTGATTTGCTGCAGGCCTAACTTTTAGCTGAGGTCTGCAAGTTGGCTAACTGTGTTATTTTTATCAGCTTTCCAATTAGCCAGGATTGTTACAAGATTTACACATGCTTATCTCCTGTGGATAAGCATTCTTTGTTCTTGCCAGACAGACTCCACAATTACAGGCTTCCTGATTTACTTTGAAGTGTGTGCCATGACCTGGCTTTATTTTAGCAGATGGCCCATCATATTCAGCCCCAGAAATCTGCTTCACCTCAGACTAGTCTCCTGGGATCTTATTTTATTTTTTATTTTATTTATTTGTCAATTGTTTACGAGATAATAAGTAAAAGTGTATACATAATTATGAATACATGAAATGAGTACATATAAGAAAAATAAAAGAAAAATAAAAGAAACAATAGGACAGGGACGGTAGGCACGTTGGTGCGCTTATGCACGCCCCCTACAGACCTCTTAGGAAAGGGGTGAGGTCAATAGTAGACAGTCTAAGGTTAAAGTTTTTGGGGTTTGGGGAAGAAACTACAGAGTCGGGTAGAGTATTCCAGACATTGACCACTCTGTTGCTGAAGTCGTATTTCCTGCAATCAAGCTTGGTGCGGTTAACCTTGAGTTTGTATCTGTTGTGTGCTCTTGTGTTGTTATGGTTGAAGCTGAAGTATTCATTGAAAGGTAGGATTGCTTATGCTGCTTTTTGCCAGAATCTCAAACTCCACACAAAGTCAGGTGCTGTGCAATGGGAGTGGAAATGTGAGCAGAGTTACTTGTTTTGGGGTCTGCCGTAAGACTAATTCAAGTTTTTTAAAATAGTGTCATGTTGAACAAGCCATACTGATCTTGTTGGCACATGCTAGGTCAAAAAATCAAACATGTAGAATTAAAGTATAGTGTACTTCCCTACACTGGGTCTAGGACTTATTTTCAGAACTGAATTCACCTTTCCCATGGAGGAAAACACCTGTTTTGTTCTTTTTCTCAGCTTCCAGCAGCTGATTATTTCTTAATTTATGTTCCAAAAGCCTACATTTTCATCATTAAACATAATTCCAAAACACACAGTACTTTCTGTTAAAGATTTTCCCATTCCAGCTGACTAATTGTCCACCATCCAAAATTCTTCTAGTAGAGACTTTTACTTATGAGTATTTTTCTTAAATGGCATCAGAAAGCCCTATTTGGGTTAAACCTGAATGTTTTTCATTTGGGAAAGGAAAAAATTGTCTGCGAAATAATTTATTTTTGTGGTGTAGACAAAGTCTAAGCCAATAGTACAACAAGGAATATTACTGCAGACTACTTTCCAGCCATCTGAGTGAAAAGCCTGTTGACTTTGCAGGGCAGGACTATGGAGAAGTTCAGGGCCTGCCTCAGCTGAATGAACAGATGACCATTAAAA
>NW_020769743.1:17428-30700 GCF_900518735.1 Pseudonaja textilis | reverse complement strand
ATCCAAACTTGTATAACCAGAGTTCTTCCTTCGGGATCCGACCAGGTTAATTCTGCCTTTACATCTTGTTTTACGTAAATTGCAATTCCTTTTTTCTTGTGTTTATCGGCCAGTGCCGTAAAAAGTTTCCCTAATTTTGGACAAATTAGATGTCTTTCGTCATTTTTCGAAATATGTGTTTCTTGAAGACATATTATATCTGCGTTATGTCGAATAAGTTTTGAAAATATCCTTTTTCTTTTTGATATTGAATTTAATCCATTTATATTGATGAAGAGCAACTTCTTCCCCTCCACCATTTATCTATGTCTGCTTAGATTTTTGCCTAGTAATGATTCGATTCTCTTCTTGTTGTTGTTGTGGGATTTGCTCTTCTCTCCCAGGTTGTGGTTTATCACTTCCTGAAATTGGAGAAAGTCGTTCCTTTTGGGTTCTGTGATGATATCGGTCCTCCTGTGGTCTCCTTTTAAGTTCTTCTTTAGTGGATTGACCATTCGTATCTGTGAGCTGTTGATAAAAGTCTTGGGCCTGTTCTATCGATTCTGATTTTCCTCTCTTTCCACGTAATTAACATCCCTTCCAGGATTAACCATTTAAATTGGATTCCTTTTTTATTTAAATCATTAGCTAGAAATTTATAATCTTGTCTTATCATCCTCACTTTCTTTGGAATTTGTTTTAAAATCATAATTTCTCTGCCTTTATATGATATTGTTTCCTCCCTAGACATTTTCAAAATTAAATCTCTCAGACATCTCCTAGAGAAGCGGATATGGATTTCTCTTGGGCAGTTGTTGCGTCTGGCGTAGCTTGTGCTAACCCTATATACCTCATCAAACTCTTTAATTAGGTCATCTTTTTCTTTTCCTAACCATTCAGCCAATATTTCTGCCATCAAATGTTCCAATTCTTCATTTTTTGCTTCAGCCACATTCTGGAACCTTAAATACGCCATTGCTTTGTCCATCTCGAGGTGGACCAGTGAGTCTTCCGTTTCTCTAAGTACATTTTTAAATTCCTCATCCATCCTTTCAAAGTTAGTCTCCATGCGTGTTGTTCTACTCTCTATATCTTTTATTTTCACTTCATTTTTCTCCATGGCCTGCTATAGAGACCCTATCTTACCCTCCACCTTCGATATATCCGCTTTCATTTCAGCCTTCAGTTTCCCCATCTCATCTTTCAATTCGCTTATATCTGCTCTAGTTTCATTGTGATTTTTAATCATCATTTCTTGCATTTTAGATATAGCTTCCTGCAAGGATAATAGGGAAGTTTGTATATTAATGTTGGGGACATTAGGCTGCTTTTCCCCTGTTAAGGACTCCTCCATAGTTTTTTGAGTTGTTGGTGGGGTGGGTGTCAACGTAGTCGATAGGGTAAGGGTAGCCTTCCTTCCTGTTTTTAAGGCCATAGTTGTTGTGGATGTCATCTCTCTAAGTATTTGTTTTTGTTGATGCACAATTTTTGATATATTATCCCAAATCACCATTCAGTGTTTGGGTCTTGTATTTGAAAGTCTATTCGCGTATTTCAATTTAATATCTCACTCCACAGTCTTTTCCCCTATATCATAAATAGATATCTACTACAGTATTCTAGTCTATGTAATAAGAAAATTGGTCAGCAATAGTACATCAATTAACACTTTAAGGAATTAATCTTAAATGTCTTAAGTAGTCTAAGTAATTTACAAATAGTTTATATCAACAGAGTTTATCTCTCTTTACTATTAATACTTACAACAGTAATCTTTTAACTCTATAATAATAGTATACCCCACTCTTTTTCCCCCCCCAAATAAGTAGAATTATGTAAGCTATTTAGGAGATACAATAGGGAGGCAGGGGGCAAAACAATAAGAGAAAGGGTAGGAGAGAGATTACCACAGCTTCAGAGAATCAACAAAAAAAAAGCAAGGAAGTCATCTTTAGGAGAAAGTAGTGCCAAACTAGCAATATTAAGTAGTACCACGTAATAAAGAAAGCAAGTTGGGTGAGCTAAAAGTCCATCTTCCAGCTAGAGGATTCTTTTCAGCATTCCAATCAGCAAATGGTGTAATGTGCTGACTAATCTGCAGTCCCAAAACCGTCTTTCCCAGCCTTCTATTCGTCTCTGCCTTCTTCCTCTTGCTTCTTCTTCTTTCTTTGCTTTCCAACTTTTAAATCAACATACAAATCATCCAAAGTCCAATATAATGCTCAGTTTGTCTTCTCCACAATATTAAATAGATGTGATAGTCATGTTGTGCTCAGATCTGAGGATTCATAAGACTCAATCAATGTCAGTATTCTTTCACCTCCATCGCCTCCCTTTTCTCAAGTAAAGTCAAAAAGAAAGGTCCAAAAATCAGATGAAGCCCCTCACTAATTCCGGACCTCCGATCTCCTGGTTTTAGCAATCTCCCTCTTTCCCCAGAGCTTCCCTTTCACAGGGTAAATCTGCGCTTTCCCTTTTGTGCTTAGGCTTTTCCGCTCTCCATTATAATCCTTTCATTTTCCCAACTGCTTTTCTGGCCGCTTTCCGCCCGACTTCTGAAAGGTGCTAATCACAACCAGGAGAGAAGAATTTACGCTGTCATTCTTCTGTCATTCTGCTCTCTTCAGTCTTCAAAGGTTCCAAGTTATAAACCGTTTCTCTGTTCCTGTTACTCTCGGCCTCGCAGGCTGTCACTGCTTTGCTTATTCACTCAAGTGGCAGACCGGACTTGAAGCCGCCATAGAATGACAGCGTACTCTTTTGCGCCGGGCTCGGGAGCTTCCCTCTTCGCTGTCGGGGGGTTGCCTTCCCCACTCTACAGCTCGAGGTTCTCCACGTTGACATGAACCTCTCCGGGGTTCGTGTATCCCTGGGGGATCGCTCCTGGCGCCAGAAAAGGTGTTCAAAGACTGCAACAGTCTTCTTCACCTCTGTTCACCCTGTCCTGCCACCGGAAGCTCCCAGCCAAGTCAGTTTTAAAGAGATGTAGAAGGTTATAAAGTGGGACACTTTGAGCCTAAAATATTGAACCTTTTCACAATATTCTAATTTTCTGAGATTGTGGATTTGGGATTTTCATGAGCTGTAAGCCATAATCATCTCAATTATGACACATCACAGCTTGAACTATCTTGCTTTGCATGTCATGAGTCTATCTCATATATTAGTTTCACCTTTTAAGTTGCATTACTGAAATAAATGAACTTTTGCACAATATTCTAATTTTTCGAGTTTCACCTGTATTTAGAAAGTTAAAATACAAATTCCCCCTCAAAAAAAACCTCCAAAAAATTACAAACAAAAAGTAAGCAAAAATAGACAAAACATAAAAAATGTGCATTAAAAAGAAAAAAAGACAAAAACCACATATACATATATTATCCCCCTGGTTGATTACTGATAACTATACTGCAACAATGTTAGTTTCTCCACCTTGCAAAGCAAGCCCATAAGGAGGGAAAGCCTCAAAAGGTAATTGCAAAAGAAGTTGGATGTTCCCAAAGTGCTGTATCAAAGCACGTTAATAGAAAGTTATGCAGAAGGGAAAAGTGTGGAAGAAAAAGGTGCACAAGCAGCAGGGATGACTGCAGCCTGGAGAGGATTGTCAGGAAAAGGCCATTCAAAAGTGTTGGGGACTTTCACAAGGAGTGGAGTGAGGCTGGAGTCAGTGCATCAAGAGCCACCACACACAGACGGATCCTGGACATGGGCTTCAAATGTCGTATTCCTCTTGTCAAGCCACTCCTGAACAACAAACAACGTCAGAAGCGTCTTACCTGGGCTAAAGAAAAACAGACCTGGTCTGTTGCTCAGTGGTCCAAAGTCCTCTTTTCTGATGAGAGCAACTTTTGCATCTCATTTGGAAACCGAGGACCCAGACTCTGCAGGAAGAACGGAGAGGCACACACTGCAAGATGCTTGAAGTTCAGTGTGAAGTTTCCACAGTCTGTGTTGATTTGGGGAGCCATGTCATCTGCTGGTGTTGGTCCACAGTGCTTCATTAAGTCCAGGGTCAATGCAGCCATCTACCAGGAGATTTTGGAGCACTTCATGCTTCCTTCCGCAGAGGAGCTTTATGGGGATGCTGACTTCATTTTCCAGCAGGACTTGGCACCTGCTCACACTGCCCAAAGCACCAAAATCTGGTTCAATGACTGTGGGATTAGTGTGCTTGTTTGGTCAGCAAACTCACCTGACCTGAACCCCATAGAGAATCTATGGGGCATTGCCAAGAGAAAGATGAGAGACATGAGACCGAACAATGCAGAAGAGCTGAAGGCCGCTATTGAAGCATCCTGGTCTTCCATAACACCTCAGCAGTGCAACAGGCTGGTAGCTTCCATGCCATGCCCACATTGAGGCAGTAATTGCTGCAAAAGGGGCCCAAACCAAGTACTGAGTACATATGCATGCTTATACTTTTCAGAGGTCCGATATTGTTCTATATAAAATCCTTGTTTTATTGATTGCATGCAATATTTTCTGAGATTGTGGATTTGGGGTTTTCATGAGCTGTAAGCCATCTCATCTCAGTAATGACAAATCACGGCTTGAACTATCTTGCTTTGCATGCAATGAGTCTATCTCATATATTAGTTTCACCTTTTAAGTTGCATTACTGAAATAAATGAACTTTTGCACTATATTCTAATTTTTTGAGTTTCACTTGTAGGTGGTCATGTGACTGGGTGGGCATGGCCAACTCGATGTCACGTCGAGGGGCACCTCACTGGCCTCTACTCACCCCTCCCCTCCCCTCCCAACCACTCATCTGTCTGACCGAGAAGGAGGCTCAGCACCTCACCGAGGACTGAGCATAGGCTTTCCAAGCAGAGGGAAGACCTGTGGGAGTGCAAGGCCAGGTACTGGCACCTCGAGGCTCAGTAGGCTGAGATGATCAGTGAGTTACAGGCCATGATGCATTCCCACTGAAAAAAGGCCCACTGGCTCTTTGCCACCAGCAGCACTTCCCTCCAGCCTTCGCCCAAAGCCCTGCACCAGGAGGCTGAAGCAGACCCCAATTTGGAATTTCTGCCCCCCTCTGAGCCACACAAAAAGACCCTGAAGAGGAGACTCTCTGCAGCAACATAAATGTTCATTGCACGTATCCGGCCCAGGGGTCGTAGTTTGAGGACCCCTGATTTAGTGCAATATAAAAAATGCAAATAATTTTTCTGCGGACCACCAAAATTTTCTCACGGACCACCAGTGCTTCATGGACCACCAGTTGGTGATCACTGTGGTAGACAGTCTTCTGGGACCTAAGTCACCCTGGAGGGATGATGAAGACAGAGAGGACACTCCGTAGATCACAAGGAGACCACAAACTCCTTGTTTGATGCAGAGGAAGCTCTCAATCCGGCAGGAAGAAAAAGACGGCCGTTGTGTGCCTGACCGAGGCTGTGACAGCCTGACCAGAGAAGAATGGAATAAAGATTGAAGAACAGTACGGCTGATCTGGGTGAGAACTTTCCAACTTTTGTTGAAGAATTTTCCCCCTTAATATTTGGCCTGGGTGAAAATGGGACTCAAAAAGAAGGGGGTGGAATTGTTTATCTCCCACCCCCTAAGAATAGTGGCAAACAAGCATAAGAGCTGAAAACAGATCCTGACAAGAAAAGTGAACTATGTTAAGGTCTTGGGATTTAAGAGCCAACCAGCAGTGAAGCTGATGCAATATAGGCTGATGCAATAAAAATGAATCAGCATAGCATGGGTATTCCCCTTTAAGACTGGGGATGGGTTCTACCACTTTAAGAGGTGTTTATATAAAGGCAGCCATTAGAGGGCATGTCGTCTCTCCTTGTGTCCGGTATTCATTGCAGAGTTCTCCGTGTAGAGTTAAGAAGAAGAAAGGTTGCTTGTAAGGTATTTTGCCTACCACATATATTTCTGTATATAACTGTTGTATATAAACCACTGTTAAATGTCTAAGTCTCTGTGTGCTGTGCTTTGCTCCTGGGTTGTCTCATAATAATAGTCATGCTGCAAACACTCTGACAAACTATTTAAATGAAATAAGTTTAAAATGAAATTTGGACTGGTTACTTTAATGACAACATTAATTGGATTTTACTGAATTGAATTGAAAACCTTTTTGGAATGTAAAAGTTGGACCCTGGAAACCTCCCCCCCCCCCCCAAAAAAAAAAAAGACAGATTAACTGTAGAAATTAAGGATAAAGATGAGACAGAGTACTATGAAGTCTGGAGTAAAATGTATCAATGGCTGGAGTCGAGGAAAAAAAAGAAATTGTTGATGCTTTATAGGAATGAAAGTAAAAGTTTTGTAAATTAAAGAAAATGAAATATAATGGACAAATATGATATGAATATATTAATATAAAGACTACAAAGAGAAAAAAGAGATAGATAAGAAGCCAGGTTGTAAATATGTATATAAATGTATATAAATGTATATAAATGCAAATAGAAACAAATATGTAACTAGCATTATATCAACAACATAATGAAAAAGGAAAAATTAACTATTATACTTGTTTCTATGTTATAGTTTGTATGGCCAAAATGATGGCCAAGAAAGTTGCACTGTGTTCAACTGTTTTTAATGTTTTTTTAATATTTTTTTTTAAAAAAAGACTTACCCAGTAGACAAGGATCTTGAACTATAAACATTTGCACAAGATATATGTACCCAGTCGACACACTGTATAATTGAAAGATGGATTTGTTTTAAAATTAAAATTTAAAAAACAAAACATAAATTGAATTTATTAGAAAAGGAAGAACTGGCACAAAAAATTAAAAGTGTGAAACAGAACTTTTTTGAAAATGCGAATAAACCAGGAAGATGGTTGGCATATAAACTGAAAAAAGAGAAAGAAAAAAACCTGATACATCAACTGACAGATGAGAAAGGGACTCTTTATTACCAAAATGAGGATAAAAAAAATAATTCAAGCGTACTGTGGAAAACTGTATGACCAGGAGTAAACTCCAGAAAACAGAATAAAACAATATTCGGAACAATCTGAAAAGAGAAATATACTTATTTCAAACAATTCCAATAAAGCTGGGGGGGGAATATTTTGAAGCAGGGGTCCCCAACCACTGGGCCACGGACCGGTACCGGTCCGTGGAACATTTCCTACCGGGCCGCCGGTTTGCTGGGTGCTGCCATCTTGTTTGACGAGAAAGTGCTTCCGAGTGAGCTTTTCCGGTTGGAAAGCGGCATTTGGGTCCTGAAGGAATCCTCGTGCCTTAGTTTCATCGAAGGGGGGGGGGGCTTCAAATGAAACTAAGGCGCAAGGATTCTTTCAGCACCCAAGGCAAGGCGAGCTGAGCAACCGTCCCAAAGCCGTCCCGAAGTGAAGCCCATCGACAAAGGTACAAAGGAGGAGTTGAAGGTGGCGGGGAGAAGCGGGGGACAGCTGGCTGGCCGGTCGCTTGGCTCGCCTTGCCTTGTTATGCGTGCTGATGCCGGTACCAGGCCGCGGATCATTTTGTGATGCCAGTACCGGGCCGTGGCACAAAAAAGGTTGGGGGCCACTGTTTTGAAGAACTAAATAAAACAATGCTACTGTACGATACATTTGGCTAGGGAAAAAAAGCAAGAATAGGTTTAAAAATGTTGCAAGATTCCCAAAAAAGAGGGGGCTTTGGGTTGCCAGATTGAGAATTGTATTATCAGGCCTTGGTACTTACATGGGAGAAAGAATGGATTAATTTGAGGCATAAAAGACTATTAACCTTAGAGGGACATGACCTTCAATTAGGTTGGCATGCTTTCTTATGGTATGGGAAAAATAAGATACATAGCTATTTTCAAAGACATTATATTAGAAATGCATTACTATCAGTATAGGTAAAAATTAAAGAACAACACTATTTGAAAATACCAGACTGGCTTTCCACAATGGAAGCACTGATATATCCTAATGTTATTAATATGGAAAAAAATATAAGATATAAAGATATTTTGAATGAAAAAGGGGAATTAAAAACTAAGCAAGAACTGAGTAGTCAAGGAATGGATATAGCATGGTGGCCACAAGTGCAGATACAATCTCGATATGAGAAAGATGCTAAAAATGTATGGTTTTAATAAAGAATTAACAGAATTGGACCAGATTTTAACTGGGGCAGATGAAAAATTAATTTTAAAAAGATAGCTATTTATTAAGCATCAAATTGGAAAGCGAGCAAATAAAGGAGACAATGATAGCTTGGGCTAAAAACTTTGGATATACAATAGAACTGGATAAATGGCAGAAATTGTGGGACAGAAATGTTAAATTAACTATGTCAACTGCATATAAAGAAAATTTGTATAAAATGTGTTATAGATGGCATTTTTCACTAACAAGACTGCCAAAAATGTTTAAAGACAGGTCCACTAAATGTTGGAAGTGTAACCAGACACCTGGTTTGTATTATCGTATGTGGTGGACATGCTCAAAGGCAAAAAAATATTGGATGAAAATACATACTTGGTTGGAAAAAAAATGATAAAGCAGCATATAGATTTGAAACCAGAAATATTTTTGTTAAGCATCCTACCAGAAAAGTATGACAAAAGGAATATATATTTGATGTTACATGTACTAACTGCAGCCAGAATTGTATTTGCACAACAATGCAAAAGCAAAGAGTTCCTGACAGTTGAGAATGTAATTAAAAAAATATTAGAATGTGCAGAAATGGACAGATTAACACTTACAATTAAGGAAAAAGAAGGAACTGAATATGTATTGACATGGGACCTATTTTACCAATGGTTAGATAATAAAAACAGAACTTAGAAATATGAGTGTCAACTCGCAAAGCATCCCTGACCTGATCTCAAGATGCCATAGGCAAGGGGGATGGGGAATTGAACCTCGCAGCTGCATCAAGGAACTTGCATGTAAAGTTCAGGGGTGGGGTTGCAACCGAGCCCTTTGAAGTGAAGAGAAGCAGACAGGAACGCAGCCCCCCTTCTCCACCACCCAGAGGGAGAATGAACCCAAGGCTACTGCCGGTTGCTCATCTGTGCAACAGGCAAGCCACCCAAGGCGGGCGAACCCCCCCTCTCCAAACTAGAGCCATGAGAGACCATGAAACACACCAAGCACAGGCATACGGGGGCCAACATGATGAGGGAGGAGCAAGGCTGAATGAACTGCCCCGATTCAGGGGGAAATTCAATGGGGACTCAGTTCAATTGGCTCTATTCTTTGACTCTGCTAGAGTCCACCTAGAGTGCTATGGCCACCTCTACCCATCACACAGAGTCATGGTGAATACCATCGCCGGGGGGCTTGAGGGAGAAGCAAAGGAATGGCTAGCAGCCTTCCATAAGAGGAGAGCCCCCCAGCTGCAAGACATTGACAGCTTCCTACAAGAGCTAGTCGCCAGATTTGAGGAGGTGGAAGAGGATCCGTACATGGAGGATGAGCTCCGAAACCTAAGGCAGAGGGGGCGACCCATTAAGGAACACATCCATGAATTCAGGAGAGTTGTAGGGAAGCTACCCACTTTGCTGGAGCGGCTATTACTTCACTTTTTCAAAATGAGCCTGGACAAGCAAACTGCCCAAGTATCCGCCTACCGGGACATTCTAAACTGACTCTCTGAGTGGTTCTGAGTGGCCATAAAAGTTGACTGCAGACTGCATGCCAATGACATGCAGAAGCAACCAGATACCAAGGAGAGAGGCCAACCAGACCAGAGACCATCCGGCCGACGGGAGGTCGCAGCAGCACAGCCGGCCTCAAAACCAACCCTCCTACGAAGCCAGTTGAAACGCTACAGATGTGGAGGGCTGGGCCACATTGCATTGGTATTCATGACCCCAGCTCTGAAACCCAAGCCAGAGCCACCACCCAGGGCGCAACCTGAACGAGGCGCCAGGCGTGATGCCGATACATCCCCAAAAGCCCTCCAGGCTGTACAGATCCCTCCTAACCCAGTCGAAGAGGGGGGAACTCCAGCCAACAATGACCAATCACTGGACCTCTATGACAGCGAGGATGATGGTGAAGATGATCTGATGGTGAGTGAACCAATCCACCCCTTCGTCCTCCCTATATGCCTCATAGCCCCCAAAACAGGGACCCAGGGCACTTTTCAAGCCCTAACAGACTCAGGCTGCACTAGATTAACCTAGCCATGGTCTTGAAACTGGGGATTAGAGCAAAGAGACTGGCCCACCCGGTCAGATTTGAACAGGTCGATGGGTCCCTATTGGGGGGAGCCTACTCCACCCATCCAACGGAACCAGTGAAGCTAGAGCTAGCGGACCACTGGGAAGCAATTTGATTCATAATAGCCCCCAAAATGACAAGACACGGTCATACTGGGACTGCTTGGACTTTAGAAGAATAAATGTTGTGTGTGTACACAACCTATACCCCCTCCTTCTGATGAAAGATATGCTGTCCCACCTAGCCAAGGGAAAAGTCTTTACAAAATTAGACCTCAGAGAAGCATACTATCGAGTCCACATCAGAGAGGGAGATGAATGGAAAACAGCATTCAACCTCTATAAAGGGGTCCTTGTCCACCTCAATGACATCCTCATCTACACTGAGACCATGGAGGACCACATACCCCATGTCTGCCGGGTACTGGAAAAACTTCTGGTGGCAAACCTGTAGTCAAGCTGTCAAAATGCAAATTTCACTGTGCACGGCTAGACTACCTGGACTACCAAGTGTCAAATGACGGCATAGAGATAGACCCAGCCAAAGTACAAGCCATCCTAGGCTGACAGCCCCCTTGCATCCACAGACAGCTACAAAGTTTCCTAGGATTTGCAAACTTTTACTGGCAATTCATCCCCTCCTTTGCAAAAATTGCCAAACCTATGACAGACTTCCTAAAGACAGGGGGTCCAGGGATGAAGCCCCACCTGGGACAACCCCTACAGTGGGACCTAACCTGCCAAAAGGCATTCAAAACACTAAAAGAACTTTTGGCAAAGGAACCAGTGCTGAAGCATCCTTACCCCGAACAACCCTTTGTCATCCAAGCAGACGCCAGCAACGTGGTAGTGGGAGCAGTGCTACTCCAAAGAGATTGCCAAGGAAAATTACAGCCCTGCGCCTATACCTCTCATAAACTCAGAGACACAGAGAGGCGATGGGCTGCATGGGAAAAAGAGGCGTTTGCAGTAAGATGGGCACTGCTAACCTGGCACCACCTAGTGGAAAAGGGGAGAAACGGTTTGAAGTCTGGACTGACCACAAGAATCTGGAGGGTCTTAGGACCCCATGGAAACTATTGCCCAAACAAGTCCTCTGGGCTCAATACTTCAACCGATTCAATTTCATGCCGAAACACATCACAGGAGGCAGGAATTTCCTAGCTGATGCCCTCTCCCGCACGCGAACAGGAGGAGGTAGTAGATGCCACCATCCTCCCCTACCCAAACAGCAGCCCAAGTGACCACCAGATGACAACGCCATGACTGGCAAGACTGACCCGCAAGCGATCTAACCATGAAACCAAAAACTGAACTGCTAGCAGACCCCTGGTTCTGTGATAACGAACACATCTTGACAAAAAGGGAAGATCTAGCATGGAAGGGGACAAAACAAGTCTCAAAGTCCCTACTCACCTTAATCCTCCAAAGGAGCAATGATGTCAAATTGGTGGGCAACTTTGGGTTCCTAAAGTCTTTACACTTAGCACGGAGGCAATTCTGGTAGCCCAGTATGAAAAAAGACTTGGACAGCTATGTGAAAAGTTGCACCATCTGCGCCACTATGAAAAAATGACCAGGAAAACCCACCGGACTGCTGCAACCAGTGGCAGAGCCAATGAGGCCATGGGAGGAAATTGCAATGGACTTTATAGTGGAGTTGCCAAAGAGCGGGAGGAACACAGTGATCTGGATGGTGATTGACTTATTCTCCAAGGAGGCACACTTCATACTCTGTAGTGGACTACCCTCAGCCCACCAGATAGCCAAATTGTTCCTGAAGTACATTTACCACCTGCATGGAGTGCCACAAAGAATCATCTCAGACAGAGGGGTCCAGTTCATGGCTAAGTTCTGGAGGGAGTTCCTTTGGTCTATTGGGTCATCCCAGGGCCTTAGCTCAGCTGTTCATCTGTCTACCAATGGTGGGGCAGAATGTCTGAATGCCATGGTAGAGCAGTACCTAAGGTGTTACGTGAACTATCAGCAGTCCAGTTGGGCTCTTGCCTTTAGCTGAGGTCGCATACAATAATGCTGTTCACAGTAGCACGAGACTAACTCCGTTCAAAGCAGTGAGTGGCATGGATTTTATCCCAATGCCAGAATACCCAAGGGATCCCCCCCTCCTAAATCAGCTTGACAGAGTGGCTGTCAACACTAAAAGCAGCATGGGAAAATGTCAAGAAAGCACTAAAGTGGCACAGACCTATAAGAAACATGCAGACAAACACAGAGCCCCACAACAACCATTCCAGATGGGGGGAAAAGGTCTACCTCTCCACAAAATACTTGAGGTTAAAACTCCCCAGTAAGAAGCTGGGACCCAAGTTCATGGGACCATTCCCCATAGTGAAGATTATCAACCCGGTCATGCTGCAATTAATATTGCCCCGACCGGTATTCCATAGCAGCCTCTTAAAACCCGTGGTCGGGTCAACCCTGACATTACTGCCCCGTGAGCCCCTGGACATAGGTGGTCATTGGTGGCCAAACCAGTGGTGGGATTCAGTCAGTATGGGCTGATTCTGGCCAACCGGTGGTAAAAATTCTGGCTGGCTCTGCCCCGCCCCGCCTGCCCTGCCCCACCTTACCACTACTTATTGGCCTCACATGCCTTGGCTAGCTGTTCTTTGGCTCCCTTGCCTCAAGCAGCCTAGCCTACTTGCCTGCCTTTGCTACGGCCTACGACTTGGCCTGCTCCCGACCACTCCAGCAGCAGAACAGCTAGGTAAACACAGCCGGGTGCCCCCTTGGGGAAGAGGGGCTGGGAAGGGTGGTCGACTTCACCCTGCCGCTGGCCCCTCGTGCAGCACCTTTAAACTTAGCGTACTTCACAAATGGGGGAGGGCGGCGTCCCCTCCTCCTCATTTGTGAAGCGCGCTAAGTTTGAAGGTGCTGCGCAGCGCGAGTCTGCTCACAGTGAGAGGAATACGGGAGGAGAGACGCACAACTTTTCTTCCGGCGCCGGCGTCCCCTCCTCATTTGTGAAGCACGGTAAGTTTGGCGCTGCGTGAGGCTGCTCGCGGCGAGAGGAATGGGGGGGGCGCACGATTTTTATCCCGAGACACTGACACCGCTGCGCCCTCTCTCATCTACATGCCGAGAGCATCGGTGTCAGTGTCTCGGGAGAAAAATCGTGCGTGTCCCCCC
>NW_020769743.1:4085-17028 GCF_900518735.1 Pseudonaja textilis | reverse complement strand
CGCTCTCCGCCTCGTTGATGGAACCGCCTGGAAGGGTGAGTCAGGCCTCTCGCCGCGGCTCCCTCCTGGTTTCCCCGGGTTGGTCGAGCCGCTGGCTTCGCTGCTCCCGCTCGGGCTTCCCGGGCTGGTTGAGCTGTCTAGGCTGCTCCCGCTCGGGCTTCCCGGTCCGGTTGAGCTGGCTTGGCTGCTCCTTCCAGGTGAGGCTTCGAGTGGGTCGCTCTCCGGTTCTTCAGGTGGTGAGTACTGCTGGTTTCTTTTTGGGTGGGTTTGTCCTTCTTGTTCTTTGGGGCCTTCCCTCCCCTCTTGGTTGGTGTCTTGCCGGTTCTCCTCTGTGTCTGCTGTTTGCGTGTCGTTTGTATTTCCCGTGGTGGTTCTTGATCTCAGTTGGTCGATGTGACGTTTCCACGCTCGTCCGTCGGTTGTTTGAAGGCGGTACGAGTGTGGGCCCGTTGCTTGGGTTATTGTTGCCGGCACCCAGAGGGGGTCCCCGGTAAGGTTTTTTGCGTAGACCTTGTCTCCTGGTGTGAATGTTCTGCATTTGCTGGTGGAGTCAGGGGGCTTCTCTGGGTTGTATGTGGGGTGCAGGCGGTCGAGCGGTGATCGCAGTTTCCTCCCCATCAGTAGCTCCGCTGGGCTCCTGTTTGTTGTCGTGTTCGGGGTTATGTGCTGGATCAGTAGCATCCGGTTTATCTTGTCTTGTATGTCCCCGGATTCGATCTTTTGAATGGTCTTCTTGGTGAATTGGACCATTTTCTCCGCCCTTCCGTTCGCCGCCGGGTGCGCTGGCGCCGTTAACGCGTGCCGGATCCCTCGTTCCGCCAAGAATTTTTCGAATGGTAGCGCGGTGAACTGGGGCCCGTTATCTGAGACGATGATATCGGGAAGGCCGTGGGTTGCGAAGAGCTTGCTGAGTTCTCTGATGACGGCATCTGTGGTGGTTGTCTTCATGTTGCTTACCTCCAGCCAGTTGGAGTAAGCGTCTACGGTTACCAGGAAAGTGTGTCCTCTGGTTGGTCCCGCGAAATCTATGTGGATCCGGGACCATGGTCCCCTGGGGGTTTCCCATTCTAGGACCGGGGCGGCGGGGGGGTTTGGTCTTGATTCTTGGCACTGCCTGCAGGAGGCCACCCAGGCTTCGATCTCTTTGTCCATCCCTGGCCACCAGGCATGACTTCTGGCCAGGGCTTTTGTCCTAACGATGCCAGGGTGCCCTTCGTGCAGCATGCTCAGGACTTTTTTTTGCAGTTTTTCTGGAACTATGACTCTGTCCCCCCACAGTAGACAGCCTTTTTGCGTTGATAGCTCTGTTTGTCGGCTCCGGTAAGCTTTGAACTCGTTGTCCACGTCCTTTTCCGGCCACCCTTTTCCCACCCATCTTAGGACCTGCGCCAGACGTTTGTCTTTATTGGTTGCTAGGGCAATGTCTGACGCGGTCAGGGGTAGGTTGGGTAAAGTCTCGATGCTCAGGGTAGATGTGGTGGGTGCCGGGTCAGCGTCCAGGGTTGGCAATGGTGTGCGGCTGAGGGCATCCGCGTGCGGGATTGACTTACCGGGGCGGTGGATTAGCCGGTAATTGTAGGCGGCGAGAAATTCGGACCACCTTGTCATCCTTGGGGAGAGGATGATTGGGGTGGCCCGGTCTCCTGCCAGTATTCCCAGCAGCGGCTTGTGGTCCGTGATTATGGAGAAAGTCCTGCCGTAAAGGTATTCGTGGAATTTCTTTACGGCTGCGACGATTGCTAGAGCCTCTTTGTCCAATTGGCTGTAGTTTCTTTCGGGTTTTGAAAGGGTCCTCGAGAAAAAGGCGATGGGGGCTTCTTTTCCATCAGCGAGGGTGTGGCTGAGGACGGCTCCTACGCCGAAGGGTGATGCATCGCATGTTACCGTGATGGGGAGTGTCTCGCTGTACTGGATGAGGACAGCGTCCGATGTGAGAAGGTCCTTGATTTTGTTGAACGCGTCCTCTTCTTGTCTTCCCCGCGTCCAGGTGGCTGCCTTGTCGAGCAGCCTATGCAATGGTTCCGCCACGGTTGCCTTTTGGGGCAGGAAAACATTGTAGAAATTAATCAACCCCAGGAACGCTTGTAACTCAGTTTTGTTACTGGGTCTTGGGGCTTCCTTGACGGCTTTGATTTTGCCCTCAGTGGGGTGGATTCCGTGCTGATCTAGGAGATATCCCAGAAATTCAACCCGTGCCGTGCGCAGTTGGCATTTCTCCCTCTTAACTTTTAGCCCTGCACTTTGGAATCTTTGCAGTACCTCCCTTAGGCGGCCTTCCAATTGTTTCTGGTTGGCCGCGGCTACCAGCACGTCATCAAAATAGGGTACTACCCCTCTTATGCCCCGGAGGAGCCTCTCCATTAGGCTTTGAAACACCCCCGGGGCTACGCTGACTCCGAACTGGAGTCTCTTGCAGCGGAATGCCCCTCGGTGTGTGACTATGGTCTGCGCTTCTGCGGTTGCCTCGTCGACCGGCAGTTGCTGATAGGCTTGGGCCAGGTCGAGTTTGGCGAAAACCCTGCCCCCCCCCCAGTGAGTGTAGGAGGTGCTGCACTACTGGGACGGGGTAGGCGCTTTGTTGGAGCGCGCGGTTCAGGGTGGCCTTATAGTCCCCGCAGATTCTCACCGACCCATCTGGTTTTATTGGGGTGACTATAGGAGTCTCCCACCGGGCATGGTCCGTTGGCTCGAGAACTCCCTGCTCGATGAGCTTATTTAATTGCTCATCGATTTTGGGGCGGAGGGCAAACGGCACTCGCCGGGGTTTGAGGCGGATGGGGGCAATGGTGGGGTCCAGGCTGAATGATATTGGGGGCCCCCGGTACTTGCCTAGGTTGCCGTCGAAGACCTCTTGGAAGTCGCGCACGAGCTGCTCCTCCCAGTCTGCCTCGGCGACGTGGTTGGTGCCGGTCACTTCTATTCCCAGCGGCGCGAACCATTGGAGTCCCAGGAGGCTGGGGCGGTCTCGTTCGACGATGGTCAGGGGGAGTATTTCGGTGCGCCCTTTAAATGTGACCTTGAAGTGCCCGGTCCCTACCACGGGGATGCGATTCCCCTGGTAGTCCTTGAGGATGAGCTTCTGGCTCTCCAGCTCGTGCCGCTTCATGGAGGGTACTAGCCGCTTAATTTCCCGCCACGCGACCATGGATAGGTAGGACCTGGAGTCCACTTCCATCTTGCATGGGCGGTCTTCGATGGCGACATCCACGTGGACCTTCCGGCCATCCCAGTTGGAGGAATGGCCGACGATGATCGTCTGGTGCGTTTCCTCGCGCTGGCGGTTTTCGCTGAAACGGCGGCTCCTTGCTTCCCGGCTCCAACGGCTCTCGCTGTCACGGTCGCGGTTCCTCGGGGGGGTGTTGTCGCGCCTGGCGTTGTCGCGTCTCCGTGGGCTGCCGTCTTGGTGGCGGGGGCTGTGGTTTCGTTTGAAACGGCAGACCTTGGCGATGTGGCCCCGCTTGTCGCAATGCCGGCATATTGCATCGAAGAACCGGCATTCCGACTGCGGGTGCTCGCCGCCGCAGCCAGCGCACTGGAACTTTGATTTTCGGTTCCGTGGTTCGCGCCGATCGCGCCCCGTCTGCAGCCGGTGGATGTCTTCCTCGTCATCTTCCGAGTCGGAGCGGGATTCGAGGTCGCCGTGGTGCGTGGATGCGGCCGCTCGGTGGTTGATTTCAGCCCGATTCTCGGGGGTCGCAGTCGTCTCGGCCATGGCGGGCCGCTCCGCGGTGCTGGCCTGCCGCAATTGGGCCGCTGATTTCCGGGTCGCCTCTGCTGCGGTGGCTTCGGCAAGGGCGTCGGCGAGGGAGATGTCGCCCTTTGCCATGATCCGACTTTGTAGGACGGGGTCCCTGAGGCTGAGGACGACGCGGTCCCGCAAGGCTTCATCGAGATCGGTGAACCCGCACAGTCCCCCGAGGTCCCTGAGGTCAGCCACAAAGTTGCTGACACTCTCACCTTGCTTCTGGTCGCGGCGGTAGAACTCGTGCCGGCGGATGAGGGTGGGCACGGCGGGCGCGTAGTGGCTTCTCAGCAGCGGTTTGAGATCGGCCCAGTCCATGGCTTTCACGTCGAGAGGTTTGGCGAGGGCTTTTGCCATTTTAAACACTGCGGGCCCGCAGTGCGTGAGGAAGACGGCTCGTTTTCTCTGCCCGTTCGCGTCCTTGAGGTTGCTACTCTCCAAGAACATGAGGAATCTGTCTATGTACGATTCCCAGTCCTCCGTAGCTTGGTTGAAGGGAGCGGGTGGCACGTTGCCGCTGGCCATGTTGCCGATTGCGGTTCCGTGAGCCACGTGCGGTGTGGGACTTGTTTTAAAATCCCACCCTCGTCGCCAGTGTCGTATCTCTCATACGAACAAAGGACGCGAGGCAGTGACTTGGTTCAGCTCTTTATTCGGGGTAAAACACAAGTGGGGTGAGTGGGGAAGAAGCGCGGCTTAAAAGCATTTTCTGCCGAGTGCTGCGGCCAATCGGGTCGTTTTGAATCGCCCGCGATCGGCTCAGCCAATCGCGGTCGATTCCGAACGACCAATCAGTGCCGCGCACTCAGCCAATCCGGTGGCCGTGCGCTTTAGCCAATCTGGGCTGCCGGATTTCGAGTATGCAAATGTCTGTACAGAACATAAAGAAAACCAAGAATTTTAAAAGGTAAAGTGCACACATACCTCCCCAACTTATCCACCCAGACAAAGATACTGATACCCTGTATTGAATAATTCGATTTTGAAAGAAAAAGAATTTATTAATAACCTGGAAAAAGAACTGGTTTTCTTCCTCAAAGAAAATCAGGATAAACCTCACTACAAAATGTATGGGACACCATGCAAGCATATACCAGAGGTGTGATTATAACTTATACAAGAAGAAGGAACATTAAAAAGAGACAAACACAACAAACTTTAGAACAAGAACATAAGAAACTGGAGAAGGATCTACAAAGATATCCACAGCACAAAAATATCAAAAATCAAATGGATATAATTAAACACAAAATTGGATTAATGGAAAAAGAAGAACTGGTGCAAAAGATTAGAGGGGCTAAACAGAACTATTTTGAAAATGCAAATAAACCAGGTAGATGGCTAGCATATAAACTGAAGAAAGAAAAAGAATTTAAAAAAAAATACCACAATAGATGAAAATGGCACGCTATGTTATGGAAATGAAGAGAAGAAAAAAATACTACAAAGATACTATGAGAACTTATATGATCAAGAGGCAATACTAGAAAAAAAAAGTACAGCAATATTTACAAGAGGCAGAATTACCGAGAATACTAGATGAAGTAAAGACCATGTTAGATGAGAAAATAACAATGATGGAACTGACAGAAGCAATAGACAAAATACTGGAAAAAAACCGGCCCAATGGGCTACCAGCTGAATTTTATAAGACAATACAGGAAGTAATCTCTGTTACAATGTTGGAAGTATTGAATGAGGTTTTGACAAAAAATAAAGTACCTGACTCATGGACAGAGGCATAAGTTACACTTATACCTAAAGAAGATACTGACCCACAACATATAAAAAAATGATAGACCAATATCCCTGCTCAATGCTGATTATAAAATATTTGCTTCAATAATGGCAGAAAGACTTAAAAGATATTTAAACTATTTTTTACATTCAGATCAAAATGGATTTTTGCCCAAGAGACAAATAAAAAATATGAGGATAATATTGAATACTCTGGAATACTATGAAACCCACTCAGAGAAACAAATGGCATTAGTGTTCTTAGATGCACAGAAACCATTTGATAATGTGAATTGGCAGTTTATAATGATGCAACTAGAGGAGATGGGTTTCGGAGACAGGTTTACTAAAGCATTAAAGGTGATATATAACAAGCAAACAGCAAGAGTAATGATAAACGGAGAACTGAGAGAAAACTTTAACATTCAAAAAGGAACCAAACAAGGCTGTCCGCTATCCCCATTATTGTTTGTACTGACTTTGGAAGTTTTGAATAGAAATATTAGGAAAAATGAAGAAATAAAGGGAATGAAAATAAAAAAGGAAGAGTATAAATTACAAGCTTTCACAGATGATTTGGTCTTTATATTGGAAGAACCATTGGAAACAGGCCCTAAGTTGATTAGAGAAATAGAGAAGTTTGGCGATGTAGCAGGATTGAAAATAAAGAAAAAACAAAAATCCTGGAGAAAAATATGACAGAAAAACAAAAGAAAAGATTAATGGACAAATTAAATATTCAAATTACAAAAAAAGTGAAATATTTAGGGATACAAATGACAGCTAGATGTGGAACACTTAAAGATAATTATGAGAGATTACTACAACAGGAATGGAAAAACTTACAACTATCTTTAATAGGTAGAATAGCAACAATTAAAATGAACATATTGCCAAAAATATACTTATTCCAGACGATTCCAATAAGATTGAGAAAAAATACTTTGAATATTTAAATAAAATGATGTTGAAATTTATCTGGAAGGGGAAAAAGACAAGAATTAAGATAAAACTACTGCAGGATGCAAGGGTGAGGGGGGGTTTTGGATTACCCAATTGGGAACTAAATTACCAGGCAACAATATTGATGTGGATGAAGGAATGGATTGTATTGAAAAATGCCAGATTATTAACATAGAAGGGCATGATTTACAATTGGGGTGACATGCATTTTTATGGTATAAAGAAAGCAAGGTACAGGGAAAACTCAGGAGACACTTACATTAGGGATGCTTTATTAACAGTATGGGAAGAAATAAGAGACTATTATTATGTGAAAATACCAGTCTGGTTATCAACATTAGAAGCTTTTAAATATCCACAGCTTTTAAAAAAAGAACACATTATTAGATATGAAGAAATTTTAAATGAAAAGGGTGAACTCAAAACAAAGCAAGAACTAGAGTTACAAGGGATAAATATAAATTGGTATTCATATTTGCAAATACATACAAGGTATGAAAAAGATATTAAGATGGATGGGTTTTATAAGGAATTGACTGAATTGGATAAAATCCTAACAGGCACTGAAGAGAAGTTGATCAAAAAATTATATGGTTATTTCTTAGGAGTGGAATTAGAGGAAGAACAATTAAAAGAATGATTGCATGAGGGAAAAATTTTGGATATGGAATAGACTTGGATAAATGGTAGATATTATGGTCTAGAAACTATAAATTAACTATGTCAACTGCCTATAAAGAAAATTTGTATAAGATGTTTTACAGGTGGCATCTACCTACCCCCAATGAGAATTGCTGAGATGTTTAAAGATAAGTTGGCGAAGTGCTGGAAATGTCAGAAGTTACCAGGATCATACTACCATATGTGCTGGACATGCACAAAGCTAAAAAGTATTGGACTAGAATACACATGTGGCTGGAGAAAAAGATAAAACAGCATATAGACTTAAAACCAGATATATTTTTATTGGGAATTTTGCCTGAGGGTTACAATAAAATGTTAACATATTTGATTATCAATGTATTAACAGCAGCTAGGATTGTATTTGCACAAAATTGGAAAAAAGAAAATTCCGATGGATGAGGAAATAATTAAGAAAATAATGGAATGTGCAGAAATGAGTAGATTGACAATGGCAATTAGAGAACAAGAAGAAAAAGATTATAAAATTTGAAATTTATTTTATGAATGATTGGATAGAAGAGTAAGAAATTGAAATATGTAAGTATAGCATAATATATCATTACTAATGAATGAATTAGAGTAAGAAAATGAATGTGAAGTATATCATTGAAAGTCAATAATTACAATGTTAAGGATAATATAAGTGATACATGTGATACAAAATACTGATTAGAACGGTTGAAAACATATATAAGTAAAATATGTATGATAATGTTATGTGCACAAAGATATATATACCCAACTGACACACTGTTGAACAGAAAGGTTTTATTTGTTTGTTTTTGTTGTTATAAAAATAAAAAACTAAAAAAAAGAAAATCAATAATTTTAAAAGGTAAAGTGCACACATACCTCCCCAACTTATCCATCCAACAGAAATGCAGATTGATAGGATGAAGACAGAGAAAGATACTGATACTCTGTATTCATTTGCTTGGTTAACAGTATTTGCAATCTATTTACTTCCAAACACAGGCAGCTAACAACAAAATACAAAGTAAATGAAAACCATGCAAAACAAGCAGTATAAATACCATAAAGAAAAACAAATAAATCTATCTGTAAAACTCATATTTAAGCCTATCACAATATACCCAAGTCTATATCATTAGAAGCAGACCCAGCTCAAGATATTTTCCTGCCCCAGATTGAGTAGCGAACTGCAAATTACAGTATTTAAATCCGGTCAAGTTGTAATGGCTTCAGTGAAATTCCCATAGGTACTTTTATCCCAAAAAATAAAAATACAGTTATGATTTTCAGTCCTTTCATGATACCAAAGATGAATTGTCTGAAGCAGGGCTCTCGCTGCCTCTTTCCCATGCTTGGACAGGTCCTAACATAGGCTTAATCCCTGCAATGAGTTGGAAAACCACTATAATGCCCTCTGCCCATTAAAACAGTGAACAAACTGGTGTTGGACAGCAGCTGGACAGGTCTTTTTAAGTCAGTGGCCCCCAACCTTTTGGGCACCAGGGAAAGGCTTTTCCGTGGACCTGAGGGGGTGTGATTTTATGTGCTGCCTGTATCCCACAGATGGGGCTTAGCTTGTTTGTGCAGCCTGGTTGCTGGCATGCTGCAGACCAGTGCTGCTCCATGGACCGGGGATTGGGGACCGCTGTTTTAAGTGACCAGGGCATGTCTGAACTTACTTTTTGGTAAGAGTTTAAGCCTTGGACCTGTGCCCCGCCCAATTGGTAAAGTCCTCCTGGAAGGTGGCATGCAATTGGATCCAAATGATGATAAACTACTCATGGGGTTAGAGGTGCTGCCTGCCTTGAAGGGAGCAATGGTATGTCCCCTTTCCAAAAGATCTTCCTTGGACTTGACCATGTTAGTTTGTCTGGTCTCCTTTTGGAGGAATGTTTTTGAGAGGGTGGTAAGCACTCAGTTTTAGAGGACCTGGATAAAGCGGATTATCCAGACCCCTTTTCAGTCAGGATTCAGGCCAGGTTACAGCACTGAGCATTAGTCATGTCAGTGGATGACCAGCGGAGGACTTAGGATAGGGTGTATTGCATTCATCTATCTTTCCTGGATCTCTTGATGACTTTCAATACTATCAACATGGTATCCTTCAAAGAGAGAGAGAGATGAGTGAGAGGAGATGAGAGAGAGAAAGAGAGAGATGAGAGAGAAACAGATGAGAAAGAAAGAGTTGAGAAAGAGGGAGAAAGAAAAAGATGAGATAGATGAAAGAAAGACACAGAGAGATACCTGTTTAAAAGAAAATAGAAAAATGGCTCTTTGAGTGTTTAAGGTTGCAGACCCCTGGGTTAGGCAAACACCTTCGTTAAGTGAATCTTTTGGTCATTAAGCAAACACTGGTTGTTAAACAAGTCCATTTTCCCCAATGGACCTTTTTAACTGGAAATCGGAAGGAATTGTTGGAAACTGGCAAAAACCATATAAAATCTCAGTCACATGACTGTGTGGCATGTTGTAACTGGTCATAAATGTGTGTGTGTGTGTGCGCGTGTGCATGTGCATATGGCTGTCAAAACTCCAAAAACAGGTCAAGTAGCTCTGAGGAGGTCAGTCATAAATTAGAACACTTGCTAAGCAACTGGCCATTATGCGAGGGCCACTTGTATTTGGTTTGCCAGTCACATAGCCACATGGCCACGCCCACCCAGTCACATGGCCACTTAGACATGCCCACCTACCAGCCACACCCACAGAACCGGTAGTAAAAAAATTGAATCCCACCACTGGGCCAAACCCATTATGAGGTGAAACGAATCCTTGACTCGTGGTGGCACAGGAGACAGCTCCAATACCTAATCAAGTGGAAGGGCTACCCCTTATCAGAGGCATCTTGGGTAAAGAGTAGAAACATCCAAGCTGACCACCTCATAGCTAAATTCCACAAAGACAACCCAAACAACCCAGTGGGGGTGTCGCACCCTTAAAATCTATACCTGTACTCAAATTGTCTTTGCTTTTCACAGGTCGCCTTCAGGAAGTGAGGGAAGTTGAACCTCACAGCTGCATCAAGGAACTTGCATTTCAGTCAAAACAAAGCACATTCCAGCTGACAACATCAAGGTCATTTCCATGGAAACCCACAGTGGCCGGAGGGAGTGACTTCTACAACCCACGAAATTGCTTCATTGGGGAATGTGATGACACATCTTGGGGGGAGGGGGAAACAGGGTCAGAGCCAAAGCACAAATTAAGTGAGGTCAGAGTTGGCTCCTCTTGGTCTGTGCTGACATGAAGCTCCTAATAAATAACTGGATTTCTTTTGAAGCTTGGCCTGAGACTCATGATTTGATTAGGGCATTGGTCGGAACCCTGACAGGGAGACAGCTGTCCCAAAACTAATAAAAACAATTGGGATTCCTGAGCCCCGGACTCTCCATCTGCTCCCTGACACCTGGGGTGCATGAAGAGAAACTCAGGCTACCATGGCAGAGGACAGACTATCCAAAGAGAGCCTGCTCCAGGCGACCCAGAGCGGGGTAGAACTTGCCCCCACCCAGGGAACTCCAGGAACCAGCAGGCTAACCAGAACCAAATTGCAGCCCTGCCTGGACATCAAAGCCAAGATGCCCATCTCAGAGACCAGAATGAGAAGGGATGAGTATGGACTTCCAGTAGTGATGTCACAGCGGAGTGGGGAAACGGGGCTCCGTTATTCCTATCTGATTTCACCTGTTTGGCAACCCTTGATGGGTATTGGTTAACCCTGGAGGGGTTAACGAAGGTAGAGGGGGAGCCCCAAAGTCTGCATGGAGAAAGGCAATCTCCTGCTAGGACGAGGGGAAACTCCTTGGAGCTGACAGGAGAGAAGATGGACAGTATGGCTGACCCGAAGCTGTGACAGCTAGTTGAGAGATAGGCAGATCAAATCAAAGAACAACATGGATGTACTGGTGTGAATTTTCTAATCTGCTGAAAGCAAATTTGCCCCGAGATAACAATAGAAAAGAAGGAAAGTGGGACTCAAAAGAAGGGCTGGAGCAGGATTTCTGCTCCATGAGACTAGTGGCAACTGAGCTGTTAGAGTCACTGACAGATCTGGAAAGAATAGAAACTTTAAAGAAACGGAGATAGGGTAGGAAAACCTAGACTAAACATTTGCTAAGGATACTAAAAAAATCTAAGACCAAGATTATTTGGAATACGTCTTTTTTATAACTCTGGTGGGACTGAGGACTTAACAGTTAAAGAGAAAAAAAAAGGAGTAAGAGCACCATCTACTGACCAGAAGAGTGCATAATAAAGGGAAGTGACTGATGTAATATCCACAAAGTTTACATAAAGGTTCCTGTGATCTCTAGAGAGGACACTAACTAATTTGAAGGTGGAAGAGTGATGAAGAGAAAGCTCTTTGATGAACTTGGGAACTGTATATTAATTTGGTGCTGTCTTGGAAAAAAGCTTAACAAACCGAGGGACTTTGGGATCATGGTGGATTATAAATTCTGATCTGCAAAATTTCCCAAAGGATTATAAAAACAGTGTGGACTAATCTAATGTGGATTATAAATTTGTCAGGCTAAGGAAGAAGAAACTGAAGAAGCGCTTACCACTAAGACACATGAGGAATTAACTATTATATATTATTTATATTATTATTAAGAATGCTTACCATTTATCAATTATTGAATTAGTAATTATTAACTAAGTATTATTAATTATTAGCGTGGTAACTGAATTCTGTTGGGATTGTGGGTTTATCCTTATTGATAATTTTATTAATATAACAGAGAGCAGAAGGTGGCATAACAAGAGGGGGTTGCAGTGTAAAAATAATTATTGTGTCTGTTAATTTGGAGAAACACCTTCAGACCATTGGAGATGACAAGTATACCGACTATATCCAAGATAGGAAAGAAAGCCACATTGACATCTAAGCCCTCATCATCACCATCGAATCAGCGCTTGATAGAAAGCATGTTAGCCTTGGAGAAGTCAAGCTCAATGCAGAATATGCAAGCAATTTTATTTTCGATCCAGGAAGTGAAGACCAAAAACCAGGAAGTTATGTCCAAAAATCATGAGATTAAAAGTGAAATGGGGGAGATGAAGGGGGAGATACGTAAAATGGACGAAAAGATTGTGAACATCCAACAGACAATAACAAAAAATGAGCAGAGAATACAGAGAATAGAAACAAAGACTGAACAACAGAAAAAAGGTGGAAGAAATGGATTATAAATTATCCCAGGCCAATAGAGAACTAGAGGAGACAATAATTTTCCTCGAAATGGAAAAGGCGGCATTTTACCTGAGGTTCCATAACAGTGGTTCCCAAACTTTTTCGGTCCACTGCCCCCTTGGTGCTACAAACTCATCCTCGGTGCCCCTCACCCAGGGGTGGGATTCAAATTTCTTTGGGTGTGGTCTAATTTGAGGGTGTGGTTTGCTGGTCACATGACTGGGTAGGCGTGGCTTGGTCATGTGACTGGGTGGGCATGGCCAGGTGACTGGCAAACCAAATATAAGTGGTCCTCACTTAATGACCGGTTGTTTAGCAAGTGTTCTAATTTATGACTGGCCTCCTCAGAGCTACTTGACCAGTTTTTGGAGTTTTGACAGCTTTAGATCAGGGGTCTAAATCTCACCCCTGCCTGTGTGTGTGAGAGAGAGGGAGAGAGAGAGGTTGGATCAGATCTCTCTCTCTCTCTCTCTCCCACCAAAGCCAGAAAGCCACCGTCAGTCAAAATTCATATTAGTGGTCTCCGGGATTTAAAATTATGAGTTTGGTGGTCCCTGAGGTCCAAAAGTTTGGCGACCCCTGATCCAAAGGGATGAGCCTGAGAGAGGGAAAGAGAGAAAATAAAGAGAAAAAGGAAAGAAAGAAAAAGG
>NW_020769742.1:45015-65053 GCF_900518735.1 Pseudonaja textilis | reverse complement strand
AGCACAGAGTCCATATTTGGTAAATATGTCAAAGATGAAACGCCCAGGCTTGGGCTGGAGTCATCATAGGTATAAAAGAACCAACCCCAAGGATACAAGGGGGTTCAGAATTTGACATGCTAATGCTCTGAACGCTTTGCGCAAATAAACCTGTATTCTTCCACCTCTCATGGTCTCGTGTCCTGCTTTGGAAACATGATTTGCTGCTACAAAATGATTTCAAGGCAGAGAATACATTCAAGAACAAAATGTCAACTATATCAGTCAAATAGGAAGATATACCAGGTACAGATTAAAAGAGTGGAAGTGCTAAAACCTGTGTAATAATTCACACTACATGAATTAGGAAGAGCTTTCCCCTCAATTTGTGGAAATACTAAGAGTAGCAGCAAAAGGAAGAGCTTTGACATCTGCAAGGGTGAAGAAGTTGCTTCTCTTAAACTCAAATCTTTTACCTCATCCTCATACTAAATGTCACACTTAGTGCTTGCCAGACTTCTGAATGATGTCTTCAAAGAAGCATAAAAGAAACAGACTGAAATGAGGTTACCATTGTGAGTACCTAATATCTTAGGAAGCTTAGTCAATCTTTCCAGAATAGAAGATAAATCACAATGTTGCAGCAATTCTTGCTTCCAAATCAGGACTCAAGACCACGAAAGGTTAGAGAATACAGGTTTTTATTTGCACAAAAGGTTCAGAGTATTAGCATGGCAAATTCTGAACTCCCAGCTCTTCCTGAGACATTATTTTTATACCCATCATGACCTCAGCTTAGACCTGGGCATTCCTTTTATTACATTTTGCCAAATAAGGACAATATTGTATACATCTCTATGAAGGAAATATAGAGGAAATGAGAGGTACAATTTTAATTGCTCAGTTATCTTACGCCATCAGCTATTTTCCATGTCCACCCTTGTTTATAGTAACGAGGATAGTTCCAGTTCCTGAGTTCAGCAACTTTGTGGTTTTCATAATGTTATGTTAAGCAAGGTTTCGGGGAAATCAAGGGCTTTTGCTAAATATGACCTGTTGACTTGTGCTAAATATGAAAAATGCTGTATGTGTTTTTTTTTTCAACTGCTTCATTTCCCCCTTTGAAACTACACCCAAATCTATTGATTATTGTGCAGTTTCACACAAGGGGGCAAGTTCTTCATAAGTATTCACTTGGTCATTTACCCATAAGGCTGTAGCCTTAGCAGTAGCTCTCTTTTCTACTAACATAGAAAGACCATTTGAGATTGTCTTGACAAAGATAGGGAGGATACATGGTAAAATTACACATCCTGCAGCAATCATACCAACAAGAGCAGCTATAGTTTGCAATCCAGGTAATTTAGGAAACCAGGTCCCAAAAATATCTCCAAGATCAAACCCGTTCTACTTCTGAACAGGTACATGTGCAAGGTTTTCTATGCGCCTAGTGCGTTGTTCAATTATTTCTCCCAAATCATCAAATTCTAGGCAACAATTGGTGAAATTGAACTTTCCACACACTCCTCCTTCATCTGCCAAGAGGTAGTCTAAGGCTAGATGGTTTTGATATATTGCATCTCTAAATTTCTTCTGTTGAACTGCTAGGGTACGCAAAGACTGACCTGTTTCATTAGCAATTAGTTCTACAACCGCTTGGAGTCTGATAATACGATTTAGATGTAAATTGGGGTATGGTACCCCCACATGCCATCAGTCGCCCAACTAGCCAGGCCATAGTATTGAATGATGAGTTCTGGGAGCCACTGATCATCCTTCCAATCCCCAATTTTATAATCTGCCTTTAGTTTTCTGCTCTGCCACTGGTCGGCATTCATTACTTGAGGTATATTTAAGGGTAACATGAAGAATGGGGGGTTAATGATTCCCAAAGTACACATTCCTCTCCACTTTGAAGGAAGGGTGCTATAAGCCACATTACCACATATCCAATGTACCCCAGGAGGGGCTTCAGTAATGTTTTTCAGGGAATATTCAGCCCAGAATTGGTTTGTATTATTGGGCCAATATTCCCAGGATTTGGTAGAAAGGTTCCATTCATGAACTTCCAGGCACTGTTTCCCCTACAGAAGGCTGTAATTGCTTTCAACAGGATGCTTCTTAGTTTCTATAGACAAGTAGATGATACCACCAGGATCAATACCCTTTGCATATAATCTAATGCCCATTGTTGGGCCCCATTTGTCAATCCAGTGTTTGGGTTGTGGAATAGTGATGTTGACCCAATTACAGTTATACAGAGTACAAGTCTTTGTTTGAAGTACCATGGATATCTGGAGTTCAGTTCCCTTTCCCTTATCTAAGTTATAGGTGGTCCACTCCACGCAACCCCAGTGGAAGCAGAGGTTTTCAGCTATGTTTTGACAATTTATTGTCCCACTCCTTACTGTTCCTTTGCCTCCCCAGGGATGTTCATAGGGGCAGACATAGATTTCATTTTTTCCATATGTCCTATGCCAAGATATATCAGTGCCACAGGCGGTGGGGTATGTGGCCAGCTTACAGATGTCAAACACAATATACCTGGACTATTGAGTGACAGTATTCTTGTCTGAGAGATGATTGGGCCAGTGATGTCACCTTGACTTCTGGCCACTAACCAGGTTTGGGCCGGATTCAGCCTTGGATCATAACATTCATCCTTTTGGGGCCAAATAGAGTACCAAGTTCCATTATAGCAACAAGGGGTTACTTTTCTTGCACAAGTATAATGGGTATGATACACCAAAATTGTAGTGATTGTCCTCCCCTTTAACACAACTTTAAGATATACAGTACAATTGTTAGGCTATAAGGGATCCTTAACAACTGGGATCTTTGATTTACCAGGTTGTATTTTGGGGCGATAGTTAGGCGGGATTGAACTTTGTGTGGTGGAGGGGGTAGGTAGAAACTGCTCTTCCTTATAGCATAATACACCCACCGTCCCATTGCACCTTTTATATATAACCGGCCTTCGATGGCCCACACATGATGGGGAAGAGGAGTGTGTACATATGGATTCATTATGTACACATGATGGTAAGTCAAATTGTGTACATGAATTTGGTTTTCCAATCCTAGCATAGAAGGTTCCAGCCCTATCTATGCATTGATAACATTGATTACCTAGGTTTCCCTCTGGCCCTTTTGTATTGCGTGGTATGCAAACATGCCTAATCAACTGCATCCTTATCAAGGGTATTTCCTTATTTTTGTTACCATCCTTATCCACTAGTAGTTTGTATAAGTACAGAGAGTTAAGGGCAACCCTAACTACAAGCAAGAAAGTTACAATCCAGATAGAAGGCATAAGACCTCTGCGAATGCATGCAGTTTCCCTCAGCCTCTGATTAGCCTCCATGTTGTAATCAGATTCGTTTCCTACTACCACCAATTTCCCCCTTTTCCAAAGATTCTTAGGCCCTAGGTTTTCTGACTTGCGATCAAAGTTTCCAAGGGAGACCTGTGCAATGGGTGTTAGCTTCCAGAGTAACACCTGCAGGAGTCATTTGCTCCTTGTCTCCCATTGGTAGAGGGACGGCTTCCGGTGTGTCACCACAAGGGGAGATATTCTTTGAGATCTTCCGCAGAGTTACTTTTAATGGGTAATCCAGATGGGATTCTATTCTCCAGTGGGTAGGTGCAGCTAATTGAACTCGGGACCAATGAATCCACGGTTTTATCTCTGCCACCTTAACGGCAAGGGGAGAACACATAACAATGGTGTAGGGCCCTTTCCACTTCGGGCTCAATGTTTCCTGTTTTCAATCTTTAACCCAGACCTCTTGTCCCCGGTGTATGTTATGTGGAGAGGTCACCAAGACATGGGGTTTACAAGTTAATAAATATCGCTGTAATTTATGGACTATCTTGTTAAGGGTTTGGAGTTGTTGCAATCTGATAGTATCAGAGATTTGTACAGTATTTTGAATATCTAAGTGAACCAGATTGGGAACTCGACCATATAACAATTCAAATGGAGAAAGCAAGATTTCCTTTTGGGGGGCACACTTAATGGCAACCAGAGCCAAACTCAGGGCATCTGTCCATTTAAGATGGGTTTCCTGGCATATTTTGGCAAGATTTTCCTTAACGGTTCTATTAACTCTCTCAACCCTGCCTCCAGACAGGGCATGAAAATTACAGTGGAGTTTCCAAGAGATACCTAATACTTTGGCTAACTGCCGAGTAGCTTTATGAATAAACTCAGGGCCGTTGTCTGATGAGATTCTAGAGGGCAGCCCGTACCTGGAGATAATGATGTGGAGTAGTGCCCTAGCAACTTCAAAACAGCCTCTGGGTTGATGGCCTGGGGGTAGTTGTGGCCCCTGTCTGGGATTATTAACTGCACAGACCTCACACCTTGCACAAACATTAGCCGCAATACTGCATATTTTGTTAATATAGACTTCCCTTTTTAGAGCCTTAGTTAAAGCCACTTTCCCTAGGTGCAGCTGTTGGTGTACCTGTTGCACGATATCCCAAGCCATATGTCCTGGTATAAAAACTCGACTATCAGGGAGGATCCACCAACCTCCCTCTAGGTGTGCCTCCAGTGTTTCAATTTGGACCCTGTCCTCCTGGGAGTAGTGAGGTCAATGATGATCATTTTGCTCCCAAATGGCAAAGCATTGTTACTTAGAAGTGAGTACCTTTGGGGCAGGCTCATGGGCCAATTTATCTGCCTTCTCATTACCCCTTTGTACATCTGAGACCACCTTTTGGTGCCCTCGGCAGTGCATTACAGCCACTTTCTGTGGGGCCCATACATTTTCTAGGGGGTATAGCATTTGGGTTCCATACTTAATATACTTGCCTCCAGTGGTGATAAGTCCTCTTTCCTTATATAGGGCACCATGGACTTGAACTGTGAGGAAAGCATATTTTGAGTCTGTATAAATGTTGACATTTAGCTCTTTGGCCATCTCTAAGGCTCTCATTAATGCATGTAATTCTGCCAACTGTGCACTTGTGCCTGGGGGGGAGGGTTCCACTTCCCAAACATCATCTAGAGTAATCACTGCATAGCCTGCCCTTCTAACTCATTCCTGTATGTAGCTGGTGCCATCTGTAAATAGGGTGTGATCTGGAGTAGGGAGGGGTATATCTGTCATGTCTGGGCGACTGGCATATGTTTCCTCTATTGTATGGATACAGTCATGAGTGACTTCTGTATTAGGTTCAGGCAATAATGTAGCAGGGTTCAATGTAGTGGATTGAATAATATTAATCATAGGGTTATGGGTGATCAACCCCTGATATTTCAACATTCGAGGGTTAGTTAACCACAAGTGGCCCTTTGTTTCCAGTACTGATTTAAGGGCATGGGGGGTATAAATGTCTAACTGTTGTCCAAAGGTTAGCTTACTTGCTTCCTGTGTCAAAATGGCCATCCCGGCCACTGCCTTAAGGCAAGCAGGCTATCCCTTTGCAATGTTATCAAGTTGTTTGGAAAGATAAGCCACAGGGCAGTGCCACATCCCCATGATCTGAGTGAGGACACCCACCACCACATTCTGTTTTGTATCCACAAACAACTGAAACAGCTTATCCAAGTCCAGGAGGCCTAAACTGGGGGCTTGTAACAATGCCTGCTTGAGCGATCAGAAGCTAGCTGCTTCTTGTTTTCGCCACTGTAATGGCTCCTTATCTTTAGTCACTTCATAAAGGGGTTTTGCAATAAGGCTAAAATTGGGGATCCAGATTCAATAAAACCCGGCAGCTCCCAAAAACCCTCTCAGATCTCTTCTGTTGTTGGGCGTTGGGAGCTGACATATGGCCTCTTTGCGTTCATGACCTAAAGTACGCTTCCCTTATTCTATTTTGTGAGACCAATTGTGCCTTTTTCTTAGATGCCTTATATCCCAAGTCTTGCAATAGAAGTAACAACTCGTGGGTGTTCTTCCAGCAAGTGTCCTCTGTGCTTCCAGTGACCAATAAGTCATCTACATATTATAATACCACATCAGGGGGTGGCATAGTCAGTGCCTCTCGATCCTTAGCCAGGGCAGCCCCAAAGAGAGTTGGTGAATTTTTAAACCCTTGGGGCAACCTAGTCCAGGTATATTGTTGCTTTTGACCAGTGATGGGATTTTTCCATTCAAAAGCAAACATTGAACCCTGCTACATTATTGCCTGAACCTAATACAGAAGTCACTCATGACTGTATCCATACAAGTGTTGACTAGTCTCATGTATTGGTATTGTGAAGAAAGCATCCTTTAAGTCTATAACTGAGAACCATTTAGAAGCTTGGAGGATTAGGCCTAAAAAGACATACGGATTCAGGACCACCGGATGGATGGTTACAGTGGACAAATTGACAACCCTAAGATCCTGCACTGGCCTAAAGTGGCCCTCCCCCTTTGGGATGGGTAATATGCGGGTGTTCCATTGTGACTCAGTCGGTACCAAAATATGGTGTTTCAAATATAGGTCAATGATTTTCTGGATCGCTGCATAATGTGCCTAGGGTATGCCCTTTGTTGAATTCTCACTGGCACCTTCATTGGCAATTCTTCCACTATGATAAGATGGTGGCCCGCAAAACCCGGGGGGTTATCTTCAGCCCATAACTGGGAAACATTGAACTGTTTCCTTTTGCCTTCATCCCACTGTCCCATGTCCCTGGCAACCATAAGCTGCCATTGCTCTTCCCGGGGTACTGTCAGATTCACCTTTCCATACCCCAGCTTCGTTGTGCCATCTCAAAAGAGAACTGTGCTCAGAGTTTACACAACAGATCTCTCTCCAATAATGGGATAGGGCAGTCAGGCATGTACACCAACTGGTGTGTTATGGAGTGTCCCTTGCTGTGCATAAGAGAGATTCTAAAAGGGGGCATTGCAATGTACTTCCTGTGGCTCCTTGGATATTGATAGTATGGTGGGAGGTCTGGGCTAGGGGCTGGGTTAAGACTGACTGTGTGGCTCCAGTGTCCACCAAGAAAGTAACAGACTTGCCTCCAACATTTAGCCTGACCATAGGTTCTGGGAGGCATTCTGAACCCGGTCGGCCTCAGTCCCATTCTTCCACCTCCACTAACCCTATCAGAGGGGTTCTCCCCAGGCCCCTCTTATAACCTTGCCTTCCCCGGCTTCCTCCCAGGGTTTTCCTGAGGCCCCTTGGAAAAGGCCTACCTCTGCCTTCTGGCCTCTCTTCCTTGTTTCTTTCAGGACATTCACCCCTCCAGTGTCCTTCCTTCTTACAGATGGCACACTGGTTGTGTCCTAACCATGACCTGCCACCCCTCGGCAGACTAATTCCCCTACCCTTAGGGGTCCACATCATTGCAGCCACCATTAGCTTAGCTTTTCATTGCATGTTTTTGTCTTTCTTTCGCTCTTCCTCCTTTTCTCTATTCACAAAGACTTTCCTTGCCACTTCCATGAGTTCACCCTAGGCTTTCCTAGGGCCCCCTCAAGTCATTGCAATTTACGTCATATGTCTAAAGCACTTTATGAGATAAATGCCATAGTCAGTATCTAAGCGTTTGCTGGCTCGGTGGGATCGATGGGAGTATACATACGATAGGTGTTGATAAGATGGGTATAAAATGCTTCAGGGCTTTCAGTGGGCTCCTGCAACACTAGGGAGGGCTTTGACATGTTAACTGTAGGCTTTCCTGCCAGGCGGATAGCTTGCACCAACAACAACTGGTGGTCCCTTAAATGTTCCCTGTCTTTGTAATGATCCCATTCTGGATCTTTAGATGGGAAATGAGCTTCCAACATGTTCTGTGAGATTCCCACCTACTATAACATCAGGCTTTAGTATTTCAGTTACTGCAATTTTGATTTTCTCTCTTTCCTCAGAATTAAACAGGGTCCTCGTAAGCTGCTGAATGTCCATCCAAGTGGGATTGTGTGTGTCTACTATCGTTTTCACTAAGTCAGCTATTTCCGTGGGTTTTTCACTGAATGGACCATAATGTAGCTTCCAGTTCAGTAAGTCTGAGGTAGTGAAAGGTACATGTTGGAACAATGAAAGAGTGACAGATTCAGAAGGGTTCTGTGGGTTAATTGCTAACTGGTCAACTTGCCTAAGGGGAGGGATGAGGGAGGCTTGTTCTGTTTTTGCCCTAGTTCTAGCTGCCATAGGTTTGGCCACTTGTTTAGGGCTTATGTGGGAATCCGCCCATGATTCTGCCGGTGTGGAGGTCCCTGGAAGCGAAAGATCGGCTTGAGCTGATCGATCGATTGTATCTGGTGGATCCTTGGGGCTTCTCAAAAAGGGAGACAGTCGGTCGAGTTGGGTCATGAGCCCTGATGCCCCTGATGATTCTTCTCTTCCAGACATGCTTTCTAGACCAACAGGAGGCACATATGGGGGAGGGTGCGGTAACTCTCCTGGAGAGCTAGGCAAGTCCTGTATAGTTTTCTTTACCCTTTTGAGGGACAAATTATGTGACAATATATGTTGCACTGTTGTATTTTGAGCCTTTTAAGCCATGGGGGAGGGTGATTTAACAGGTCAAGCCAGACATCGATGTATGGAGCCTGGTCTGGATGTCCTAGAGTGGGGTGAAATATTAACTGATGTACCTGTACTGTTATAGGGGTGTCTAGTGTGCCTATGGAGGGCCACCCAAACCCAAATGTCAGCCACTCTGCCTCACAGAACCTCTGTAGTTTGTGCCTACTCCACTTAAGGCCATAGTCCTGAGATTCATACACTTCCTTGAAGTGCTTTAGCATGGCACCCAACAGGGTCAGGGGCTTACTTTCTCCTCCACCCATGAACCACCCAGGTCACCCGACAAGACAGTTGGGAAAAGGGATTGGAGAGGATAGTATGGGGTCCCTCCTTTTCCGAATACACCAGGGATTTACACACTGTCACATCCGACCCAGGGAGCCGGATGTGCACGGTCTCCAATGGGAACTGCAAACGTCACTCACTTTCTACTGGCCCACAGCGCTGGACACTCACAGTCACCAATGGGAACCGCAGTAGTCTTTCACCTCAGTCACTCCTGACAAGTCCTTCCACCTTTTCCTAAGAGAGGGTGATCAGTCCTCTCCTCCATCCCTGCTTACAGGGAGGGATATTTCCCAAATGCAATACTTGCCTGCAGGCATCACCCTTCTCCACCGGCTGGCTGGAAGATGTCCTGGTCTCCTCACCTTTCACCTGTGGTTCTTGGAGGTGTCAATTGCCACTGCCAGAGAAAAGCAGTCTTGGGAAGTTCCTTGGATTCAAAGGACTGATGGCACCTGGGATGTGCCCTTCAACTCATCGATGCACTGGCACTTGGGATGGACCCTCCAGTGGACCTCAGGGCCCCTTGCATTCTGCCGCGGTCACCATTAAATGTTGCAGCAATTCTTGCTTCCAAATCAGGACTCAAGACCATGAAAGGTTAGAGAATACAGGTTTTTATTTGCGCAAAAGGTTCAGAGTATTAGCATGGCAAATTCTGAACTCCCAGCTCTTCCTGAGACATTATTTTTATACCCATCATGACCTCAGCTTAGACCTGGGCATTCCTTTTATTACATTTTGCCAAATAAGGACAATATTGTATACATCTCTATGAAGGAAATATAGAGGAAATGAGAGGTACAATTTTAATTGCTCAGTTATCTTACGCCATCAGCTATTTTCCATGTCCACCCTTGTTTATAGTAACGAGGATAGTTCCAGTTCCTGAGTTCAGCAACTTTGTGGTTTTCACAATGTTATGTTAAGCAAGGTTTCGGGGAAATCAGGGACTTTTGCTAAATATGACCTATTGACTTGTGCTAAATATGAAAAATGCTGTATGTGTTTTTTTTCAACTGCTTCAACAACACTTTGTGATAATGATAGGAACTAACATCTCAAGAGGACGGTAACATCCAGGACAGCAGGTGGCATCAGAAACGATGAAGAAAACATGTTTATTGTATAATGTTATGGTGTAACAGAATAATAGAACAACAAAGATAGAAAAATTAGTCTTTTAGTACACTTTCTATTTGAGTAGGAGACTATATCATTCTGGACAAATGGCTGTTCTTTTTTTTAATTTTTAAAAACATTTTATTAAACAAAACAATTAAAAACATTGAACATGGTGAAGTCGGTTTGATGTGATTTGGGATCAATATTGCATTGTATGTATGTATGTATGTATGTATGTATGTATGTATGTATGTATGTATGTTATTCAGCTTTGTTTGGGTATTTTCCCACATTATTGTAGTTGTGCTTTTACAATGACGTGGGAAAATACCCGAACAAAGCTGAATACCATACATGTAAGTATCCGTGAAAACTTAAGAAAATATATATATTGCATATATGATATATATGATATATATGATATATATGATATATATGATATATGATATATGATATACGATATATGATATATGATATATGATATATGATATATGATATATCTATATCTATATCTATAGATAGATAGATAGATAGATAGATAGATAGATAGATAGATATAGATATATTTTCTTAAGTTTTCGTGGGTACTTACATGTATGGCATTCGGCTTTGCTTGGGTATTTTCCCATGTCATAGTAGCTGTGCTTTTAAAGTTGTAGTGACATTTTAGCAGAATCTCATCTGCCATCATCAGGCTTCTGTATAGTGTTCATCTGTGAGTCAGGCTTTTAATAGTGGTTTCAGATTTAAATTTGCGGAAGCCTATTGCTGTGCCAGAATGGTTTTTTCTTCACCCTGATTGGTTGGGAGTCTTGGTCTGTGTTTATTGGTCTTGGAGTTCGCTGTGTTCTGCTTGATTGGTGTTTCTAATATCTCCTGTCTGTTTTTTTGGCTCTTTTTGTCTCTTGATTGGCTGGCAACATTGTGTTACTTTATTGGAGGCCTTTAGTGCAGGTTGGCTCTGGGTAAATGGACGGCTATCATTAGTTAAGAAGCTAGGTTTCATCTGGGTGCCTGGTTGTGGTGTATTTGAGCTGGAGGTATCAGGGGGGATCTGTCTGTGCCCAGGTGTTTGCCTGGCTTGTGGTGTGGAGATTTTTTTTGTTTGTGAGTGCAGGCTTCCAAATGATTGACAATCTGGTGGAATCATCTCTTCTATTCATGCTTTTTGGTCTTTTTTCAATCACTATGGCTTCCCTGATGATTCTGTAGCTGGGATTTTCTTGTAACCACAGGTGAGCAATCACAATTCTGAAGTTCCAAAAATATAAGCAACCAGAAATAAACCCCAACCAAGATAACTGCTGAAGTTTTTTCAGTCCTCAGCAGTAATTCCGTTATCTGTTTGGCAAACCTGAAGTGCCTCTAAATCACAGTGCCTCAGAGAATCTTCACAAGACTTTCACTCTAACAAGACACTTTGCTTCTGGCAAATTTCTCAAGCCAATCCTTTTCCTTTTATCCCCTAAAGGGGCCATGTTAGTCTCATTAATCATTGGCTTGACGCTTCTTTCCCAATTGAGATTGACATCTCAATCTCCGTCTATTTCTCACGTCAAGCCAGAATCCCTCAAACCCCTCCTTCTCTGCACTTGAAACCTCTCTCATGTTTTCCTGATTATTTGTTCCTGGCTGCTGTATAATCAGAGAGGGAGATTCGGGGGAGTTCACCTCCAATAAATCAGGTTCATCTCTCATAGCTAAGTCCACTTCCTCATCCTGGCTGCCCACAGAATCACTCAGCAAAGCAGGCTCAAATTTCACTGCCAGATCCCCTTCGCTCGAGCTCACATCTGCCAACGGAACAGATTCCAATCCCAGAGTCACAACACTATCCCTTACTGCAGAGCCCTTTCCCCGAGTCTGACAATCCGGATGTGGTTTTGAAGGAAATTGTGCATGATATCATAAATTCCGACCACTGTAGTATCCATAATAAGTTCAGTGCTGGGCCTGGATGGAGAACCTGTATCTTCTGGAGAATGGAGAGTACATGATGGGGTGTCAGGTATTAACAGGGAACAGTGAAAAACAGGATGAATATGCATGGAGCGTGGTAGGGTGAGCTGATAAGCTACAGGATTAATAACCACTTCGATAGGGATGGGACCAATAAAGCGATGATCCAATATATATATTCAGCTTTGCTCGGGTATTTTCCCATGTCATTGTAGTTGTGCTTTTAAAGTTGTAGCAATGTTTCAGCAGAATCTCATCTGCCATCATCAGGCTTCTGTAATGGCAGATGAGATTCTGCTGAAACGTCGCTACAACTTTAAAAGCACAACTACTATGATGTGGGAAAATACCCGAGCAAAGCCAAATGCCATACATGTAAGTACCAGCGAAAACTTAAGAATATATATATATATATATATATATATGAGTCTGACTCACAGATGAACACTACAGAAGCCTGATGATGGCAGATGAGATTCTGCCAAAACATTGCTACAGCTTTAAAAGTACAACTATAATGATGTCGGAAAATACCCAAACAAAGCTGAATACCACACACACACACACACACACACACACACACACACATTCCTATAAACAATTATTCCACTATATACATATATACATTTGTTCATTCATATAATACATTTCTAACATCATTTGTCTTCTTTTCATCTCATCCAATCAACTCCTTTCCCAACTTAAGACCTTCCTCTCTGCTCCCACCAATGATAGAATTTAGCCCAAATTGTGTGGTATGCAAATTCATCTTTGTTTTTTCATTTCTAGAGTTAACTTGTCCATTTCAGTGCATAGTAAGATTTTGTTTATTACTTCTTCTTCACTTGGTATAACTGTCTCTTTCCAGTTCTGGGTTATACTTGCTGCAGTAATAACGTGTATAATCAAATAAAGCTCATATTTCTTATATTTTTTTTGACATAATTCCTAGTAGAAAGCATTCTGGTAAGTGGTCTACTTTAAAATTCAACATTCCTTCAGCCACCTCCCCATCCTAAGCCCATACTCATGTGCTTTTTTGCAGCAGCACTATGCATAGTAATACGTTACATTCTATTGAACATTTCCAGTCATTTGGGGACTGGCTTTTGTACATCAACGGTGGTGGGATTCAAATTTTTTTACTACAGGTTCTGTGGGCATGGCTTGGTGGGCATGGCAGGGGAAAGATACTGTAAAATCTCCAGTCAGAGGTAGTATTTGTCGGTTCTCTGAACTACTCAAAATTTCTGCTACCGGTTCTCCAGAACTAGTTGGAACCTGCTGAATACGGTTTGGCTGGTGGAAGATGCCATTGGTAGAACATTTTGAGCAGATTTTCTTTAGATGCAGTGGCCATGGTGATCTTTTTGTTTCTATCCCATATTGTTTGCCATTGATCTAAATTAATGCTGTACCCAAAGTCTCTGGCCCATACCACCATAGTCTTTACTTGTTTTTCCTCAAATTTATAGGCTAATAGAGATTTGTAGTTTCCCTATCAATTTATCCTCTGATTCTAAGGAAATTTTATCTAAGACTGTTTCTTGCATGTTAGTTCCCCATTCTTTTTTTTTATCCCATTTATACCTTGCTTGTAACTGTAAATATTCCCACCATTCTAGATCCATCCCATGCGGCTTTAGGTCCTGTCTAGTTTTTAACTCTCCATCCCCATTTAAGACATCTTTGTAGGTGTTAGCTTTCCTTTGTTTCAATAAGTTTGGATATGTTACTGCCTGCAATATTGATATCCAATTTGACATTTCTAAATATATCTGTTTTATTCCAGATCTTAAATAGTGCTTGCCTAATTCTATGTTGTTGAAAATGTCTATGTAAGCCTGGCTTGTCAGGCCATAGAAACACGTGCCATTTCTGTTGCAGGTCGTGTCTTTCTAATTGCAGGATTTTTCTATTTTCTAATAGTATTCAGTCTCTAACCCATGTAAGTGAAGCTGCTTGATGATAGATTTCCCAATCTGGGAGGCCAAAACCTCCTCTTTCTTTTAATAATTTAAGTTGAATCCTTGGTTTTTTCCCCCTGCCATACAAAATTAGAGGTTCTCGTGTTTAGTTCTTTAAATAAGTTTTGGTTCAGTTTCATAGGCATATTTTGGAATAGAAATAACAATTTTGGGAGCACATTCATTTAATTTACTGAAATCTTTCCTGATGATAGTCTTAGGTTACTCCATCTTGCCAAATCATTTTTAATTTGTTGATGTAATTTATCATAATTATCTTCTTTAAGTGTGGTGCATCTTGGTGAAATAATAATTCATATTTAACTTTTTTGACTATCTGTATATCCATTTTTTGGCTAGATTATCTTTTTGCCATATTGTCATATTTTTAGTTAGCATTTTAGTTTTATCCTTATTAATTTTTAGCCCTGAAATTTTGCCATATTCTTCTAATAACTCAATAAGTTTTGGTCCTGATTTTTCTGGATCCTCCAAAATGAATGCCAGATCATCCACAAATGCTTGTAATTTAAATGACTCTTTTAAAATCTCTAGACCTTTTATTAATGTTTCTTTTCTAACAATTTGGGTCAACCCTTCCAAGGTAAGTATAAAAGGTAATGGTGATAATGAGCAGCATGTCTAGTTCCTTTTTGGATCTTAAAATCCTTTGTTACTTCTCCATTTACAATTATTTTAGCCTTCTGTTCCGAATAAATCATAATAATGATATTAAAGAATTTCTCACCAAAGTCCATATGTTTAATTTGTTATAAAAGGAATGACCATTTAATATTGTTGAAGGCCTTTTGTGTGTCAAGGAAGAGTAATGGCATTTGTTGACCACTGTGAATCTCATAGTATTTCAAAACATCCAATGTAGTTCTCAAATTCTGTTTTATTTGCCAGTTGTGTAGGAAGCCATTTTGGTCTTTGTGGATAAATTTGTTTAAAAATTGTAAAAGTCTATCTGCTACTATTGTTGCGAAGATCTTGTAATCCACATTTAAAAATGATATAGATCTATAGTTTTGTATTAGAGTTTGATCCACCTCTTCTTTCAGGATCAAGGTTATAGTTGCCTCTTGCCAGGATTGTGGTACTTTTGCCTCATCTAGAACTGCATTAAATACATCAACCAGTAGCGGTGCTAAGGTTTTTTGGTGTTCTTTGTATGTTTCCACTGGAAGGTTGTCCAGGTCTGGTGACTTGTTAATCTTTTGTTTATTTATTGCCTTAAGTACCTCAGACATTCTGATCTCTTTGTTGAGCATCATTTTTGTCTCCTCTGGAATTGTTGACAGTTCTGCCCTTTTTAGCAATTCCATTGTATCTCATTCTAAGTATTCATCATTCTCTTTATAGAGAGCTTTGTAGAATTCCTAGGCTATGTTTCTTTTTTCATATTCCTGATAATACATTTTCACAAACGCATCCTGAAACTTGCAAATTTTTCTCTTTTCTTTTTGTTTTCTCAATTTGTGTGCTAGCCATCTCCTCGGTTTATTTGCACACTCAAAAAAACCTCTGCTTTGTTTGTTTTAACTGTTGTGCCAATTCTTGTTTTTCTAGCAATTGTAATTTGTGTTTGACTCAGTTCATTTATGGTTTGAGATTTTTCAATTGCAGATCTTTCTGTACCATTATTTCTAGTCATTTATACTCCTCTATTTTTTTTTGTTGGTATTTTTTCTGTTTATTTTTCTTCACCATATATGTTATTGCCACCCCTCCCATATATGCTTTAGCCCTATCCCAGAGATTCTGTATTGATGTTTCTTATTTTCTATTTTCACTAAGGAATAGGCCCAATTCCTTTTCCATTCTTGATCTAAATTCCTTCTCTTTTAAAATTACATGTTGCATTGTCCAGCTTGCTTTTTTCTTGCGTCCTCGCCAGCTATATTTAATGCAGTTGTAAGTGGCCCAAAAACTCAGTTCGATATCCTCATCTTTAGTGTCTGTATAGATTCCTCTTGACATCCACACCATGTCGATTCTTGAGTACGATTCATGTCTATTTGAGTAGTGAGTGAATTGTCATACCTTCTAGTTCCTTTCTCTCCATAAATCTCATAGATCTAGATCCTTAACCATATCAAAAAAATGTTCTGGGTAACTTTCTTCTGTTTCCTCTCTTAATTTCATTACTTTTACATAGTTTAGTTCTTTATCCACTGCAGCATTGACATCTCCACTTAAACATATTTCTTCATAGTCTATATCACAAATGGTTTTGTGGAGATTTTAACAAACTGTTCCTGCCTTCCATTTGAGGCATAGATCACCACTATCATTATTTTCTTGTCAGTCGTTTCCATTGCTATAATTAGAATTCTTCCTTCAGTATCTTTGAAAATTTCTTTGGCTGAAAATCTATTTTTAAGATATATTACTTTTTTTGTTTTGGTCTAGAGAAGTAAACAATTTACCTAACTTTGGTTGTTCTAACAAATATTTTTGATTTTCTTTAATATGAACTTCTTGTAAAACTACTATGTCCAAATTTTGTTTTTTCAATTTATTTTTCTGTCTTTTTACTAGAGAATTTAATCCATTAATGTTGGTCGACCAGACTGTACATTCCACTGTCATATTTTCACTTATTTCTTGGTCTTGTGATTCTAATTGGTCTAAGTTCTTTTGATTCTTCATATCTTCTTTCATAGTTATCCCATTGTCATGCCCCTGGAGGAGACTGACTCTGAGGGAGAGGAGGAACAGCCAACAGGGAGTGGAAGTGTGGCTCTGGAGGTTGTGGAGGAGGCTGGGAAAGGGCAGAGGCCAGCTGGGAAATCAGACGAGGATCCAGGCCCATCCCTCTCCATCCTAGGGCATGCATGGAGGAGAAGATAAGGGAGAGACATGGTCTACTTGGGAGGAGTGGTCCTTGATCCTCTTCATGGGCTGCAGTTGTGACAACTGAATAAGAGGACAGACATGCATATGGGTGGGTGCTGGAAAAAAAAAACATGGAAATATCTCTACTTTATGGTTCTTCTCTGAGTTTGGTGTCCTTCCCAGTGTGTGTTCTGTTATCTGTGGACATCCTCCATCTTGCCTGGTTTGTGTTGTTTTTTACTCTTTATAATTTAAACAGCATTTCCTCCTTCTGGTATCTGCTCATGTGGGAGGATTTTTTTAAAAAAATATTTCAGTTTTCACAAAGCACAGAAAAATAAAACATCTTTTTTTAGTGAACAGCTTGGTCCAAGTTTTCAAATCTCCATACAGATATAATCTCAGTTACGTATTCATCTTTCATATTCAATTTCATATCTTATCACTACTTTAAGTATTCTTTATTAAATTTCCCCCTCAAATACTTCCCTCAGGCTTATTTTATAACTCTCTTATTCATTTCTAAATCTATTGTATATCCTTTTCAAGGTTTTCATATTTTCCAAATAATTATACTTATACTTTTATCTATCCTTTGTACAATTTCAATCCATATCCACATTTCAAACAATACAAAACAAGGTTTCTCCTATAGCTGGCAATTAGAGTGTGTCACCTTCATATCTTATAGTTGATTCCCTTTCACCTCCCATTAAAGATTCTACTTCTAAATTATCCCATTAAACAATTATAATTTTCATCACCTAATATATTATAACACGAATCCCTTTTTTAGTCAGATTCCTCATGGTACTTCCCCTTTAAATTACCTCAAAACCATTTTAAGTTTAAAAGAAATAAAAAATAAAATGGAAGAAAATAATTAATCAATTCATATTCATCCTAAATAAAATACTGGTATTAATTCCCTTACAATCCTTTTCATAATTCATTTCAATCACATTTTATAAATCCTTAATATGCATTAATATAATTCAATTGTATTTTACATGTTTTTGTTTTTTATTTAAACTAGCTGTTTTCATACATTCCATTAAATAAAAAATCCCCGTTTCATCTTCCATTTTAATTACATATATTTTCCTGTTTTCTTCATAATTTATTTCTAAAATATTTATACAATCCCTTATCACCATGCAGAATCCTCTATTTTAGTTGTAATTTTAACCATTGTCTGTGTCTATCAATCAAACTATTCCTTTTAATTCTTGTTTGTTTCCCATATTTCTTTATTTCCTGATTCTGTTTTTTGTAACTTCTTTTCCCTTTTATTTCCCCCCTCTTTTTCTCACTCCAAGTTTTGTCCCCCTCCCTCTTTAATGCTTCATTCTGTAATCCTCCCTTCTGCTCTTTCTTTATATTTTGTTTATTTCTCACACTGTTCCTTTTTCTGATTACCTCCTCTAATCTCCAGTTTTTAAGTCTCTTTCCCCCCTTTTTGAGTTTCAAACCTCGTCCCAATTTCTTTAATTAAGGATGGCCTCTCCTTTATTCAAATCTTCTTCTTCTGAAGCTTTTTGCTGATCCTCATAGTCTAAGACCGCCATTTCCAGAGATTGCAGAACAAAGCCAAATAATTCTCCTTTCACTTGCAATTGTTCCTTCATATTTTTAGTAACATTTTCAGTTCCAAATAAAGTTCTGCCATCTTTCAACACTTCCCAGTACTTTTAGACAACTAAATTCTATAAGATTGCTCCCAGAATTAATTTCCAAAGTTTCCAAAATCATCAAACAATTCCAGAACAGTTTCTTCTTGCTTCTTTCTTTGTTAAAAAGTTCCAAACTCCACTTTCACTTTCCAGGGGCTCTATTTGATTGTAGCAACATTTCACTTACTTTGTTATTCTTTAAAAGTCTTTTAAAAGTTTACATTAATTTATTTCAGCATCAGATGGCACTCTTAATATGTCCAAGTTCCAGCCCCCTTTTTTCAAATCTTTCTTCCCCCTGTGCCGCAGCTTTAAAAAGCTTTTCTTAAGAGTTCTTAAGTATTTTATCTCCAGGGTATGAATACCTTGTATTCATATGTTAACCCTGCTTAACCTGATCACCCAAACTGTCCTCTTCTTCTCTCTACTCCTGCATGATCTTGTCCAGTCAGATCTTCCTCTTTGGGATAGCCATATTGGCCATTGCTGCATCCCCCTTCGGAGAAGAGTTTTATGTCTCACCAAGGAGGGGGAATGCAGTACCCCTCAACTCAGCTGGCATTCTCCCCTTCCTCTGCCAACTCTACAGGGTGGCTTCAGCCCCAAATCAAGTAGATCGGGGCTATCCAGTGGTGAGCACAAACTGAAACTGTGGACAGTTGCAGATTCGGTCCTTCACCAAGGGAGCCTAACTGGAAGTCTCTGCTCATGGGGGTTTAGGTACCTGTTTTAGGACTGGTATCTGTTTTCCACAGTACTCGTGGCTCATCTCTAATTCTATGGAGAATTTCATCACGGATTGATTTTTTAATAAAGGTGATATGTATTTCCTTGGGTAGATTATGCCTTCTTCCATAGTTTGTTTGTACCTGATAAATGTCGTCCATTTCTGCTATCATTTCTTCTTTTTCCGTACCCAATGCTTTTGCTATCAATTCTGCCATAGTATCGGGAAGGTCTTCTCCTTTTCCTCTTTAACATTTTGTTTTAGTATAACAAGTTTTATTCAATTTTTACAAAACAAATGAAAAAAAAGCTCTTTTCAGTGTACAGCATAATTCCGGGTCACCACTTTTCCATGCAAATATGACAATAATTATCTATTCATTTTCTACATTCAACATCCTATCTTATCCATTTTAACTTAATTCTATTATTACCTCTTCATTCCAACTTTTACATAAGAAAAGGAACAAACAAATTAATCCTGTTCACTAATATTACTTTTATTCTAAACATCTTCTCAGTTCATTTCAATTTATTTCAAATATTTCTTAAACATTAACATTTCTTTTAAGCATGACCTTTTCTGTGATACTCTTTTCTCATTTAAATCACTAATAATTTCCAAATCTTCATACATATTACCTTTTAATTCTTTTATCTGTCAGATTTGCAATTCCATCGCATATTCTTTCCATTGATTCTAGATTAATACAAGCTTTTACATACAAAATAGAACATAAATTTTCCCTCCCCTTTTACTAATTTGGGAGTGTCATCTCAGTGGTTTAGACAGACCTTAATTCCCTCATCTTAATTGTCAATAAACATTTATTTTAATTAGTTATAGTAATAATCATTCCCTTAAAAATGAACTACATAACATTGTACTTTTCAGTCAGATTCTTCAGTATATTTTCCCCCTTTACTTCCACAGAGTTTTATTTATAATACCAAAAGAAGGAGGAGGAGGAGGAGGAGGAGGAGGAGGAGGAGGAGGAGGAGGAG